>CM059227.1:22246936-22511936 GCA_030347435.1 Clarias fuscus
GTTCCAAATTTTGTTCTGGGAGTTCAGTTAACACACCCTCAGACTGATCAAAATAATTAAATGAATAAAATTACATAATAATAATAATAATAATAATAATAATAATAATAATAATAATAATAATAATCCTCTATTTACAGTTATGTCTAATCATTGCACTTGACTTTGTGTTATCATTATATATAAGCATTTTTATTTGCTATGTATAATAAAATGCACTTATTAAAATGTATTTTCAAATGTAGCCCACTTCTTGTTACTAATCTTGTCTGGAGGAAATAAAATCACTTACAGTATGATATCGTCTGATGATACTCACCACAACCTTCAGGGTTTTCCTAACTCCATCATGAAGTGTTGCACTCGCAGCCTGCACCTCTATCTGGTGGTTCCCTAGTTCCATGGGAATAATCACATATGGGATGGCTCTGGTGGACTTGGCATCAATGTTAACTATGGTACGGTATTTCTTCTTCTTGCTGGCTGCGCTGCAAACATGCTCTGTCTCAAAGAATTCCACACGCACCTGGTTGTTATGGGTGACAAATGGACCACGTCTCTGAGGCTAGTACATAACAAAACACTTGGAATGCATGCATGCACACCTGGGGGATTTAATCTTCCCAGTCCACCTACCCATCAAGTACCATGGAGTCAACAAGAAATGAAACAAACATTCCACAAAAAAGGTTTTGAGTTCAAGACTGAACTGAGAATCTACATGCTGAACCACTCTGCTGTTGTAAAATGAACCATGTTTTGGTAAAAGACAATATTTATAATAATGGTAAAATAATACCTTTTGTGTTTTACTGGAGAAGTTATGCAGAATTGCTTTGATTTCTAGTTGTTCGTTGCGCACTGCTGAGTAAGGTAACTTGAGATCTATAAAAAAATCTTTTGCCACTGTTATTTCATAGGGATCAGCCACACAGATGCCTACAATGAGAGTGAAAATGAATGATTTTATATTTGCCATTACATGCCAGTCTGACCAGATTTAATAACACTGATTATGTTAAGATTCTTTAGATCTGTAAAGAGGATGTGACACTGACCATGGGTTTTAGAGAGACTGATGGCAAGGACCTGCCAAGTAGTAATTGAGTCTTTCAGATAATTTTTGGCCAAGGTGAGACTTGTTGTAGTACTACAAGTAGATGTAAATAACAGATCAGCCCTACCATTGACCTCCAGAATGTTATACTAATAAAAATGTTGGCTTAGTGCATTTACCATGGTCCATTTCCTGGGCAGGCTGGCAGGTCTATGTCCTCCCACAGCCAGCTCTCTGGGAACTGTGTTCTGCTGACAATTTCATCAGAGCTTATATATTCATCATCTTCATCACCTGGACAAAATAGATAAATAAATAAACAAATAAATAAATAAATATCAAATGTTAAAGGAAAAAAAAATCTAATGAGGCAGAGCTTATTTTCTTAAAAAGTATACCTCATAAATGCTTGCATGTCTTCCCACAAAACTGAATGGCACATAAGCAAAGATATTCAGAGCCCATTAAGGCTATATTATCTATTGTGATTTCTAAGGGAATTTGGGATGGTGATCTAATAATAATAATAATAACAACAACAACAATAATAATAATAATAATAATAATAATAATAGGTCATAAGACATACTATGTGAAACCTACTTTTGGAATCTAGACCTAGTATTTTTGACAATAAGGACAATATTTGAACAGTTTGAGCCTAATTATTTCTCAAAAGTTACCTTCAATTTGTGAAAAATATTCACACATTAGTAAAATCTAAGAAGGTGAAGCTTGTTTAATCATAGTGCTGTATTTATATTTATACGATTTGGAATTAAGTTTAAATCGTTATTTCTCAGAAAGAAAGTTTGTCCAATTGTGCTGAAAGTCCAACTGAGCTGAAAAAAAAGGGAAAGAAATGGTGTTGAATCTTTGGCAAAGTATATTGGCAAAAACTGCGTGTGGGATTTGTGAGAACCACATGTGATCATTTGACGAGTCTTACGAGCACCTGCTTAATAATAACTAAGATACAGTATGGCTATGTCTTCTTTAACTTCTTTAGCCCATTTTAATTTAGTTAAGCAGGTTTCCAAACCACTACAAATGGTCAAGGACAGTTAATAAAGAATTGATCAGAAATGACTGGCTTTAAAATGCTATCTAATTCTACTCTTAAACAGTCTTTGGCCTAAATCTGGTTCATTTTTAATAAAGGTCATTATAAACACCTTTTCTAAAAACAAACAAGAGTAAAAAGCAATGCTCATTCTTACTGCGAGCCAGATGCAGCAACTCTTTCTGCTCCTGCTTGCGTTTTTGAATCTCCCTACAACAGTCCAGGAAGGCCTGGACGCACTCTGCACCATCCAAAATAAATGTAGCTCTTCGCTCACATGTGTAACCCAGTCTGTTTTGTCTCAGTCCATCCGTACAGCATTTCTTTAGTTCTTCTGAGTATTTGCCAACTTAAGAAAAAGGGTAAAAATAAATTATAGCACTGGAGACATTTGGCTAAGATTTAACCAATAACTTTTTGAACACAAGACAATAAAAAATAAAATAAAATAAAAATCCTGATTCTTACATAGATTTTGGGTTATCTGTAGTAGAGTCTCAGCTCTCCGTTTTCTCTTTGGTGGGGTGGGACACTCAGCAGCTAGAAGGTAAATATATATATATATATATATATAAGTATAAAGAAATATTATAATTTCTGGAACAGGATTAAGGTCAGTCCAACCCATTACTAAACCCAAAGAGCTAGTGCTAAACTATTAACAATTTCAATGTAATGACTCATTGGGATATATTGCCTTTCCATTACTCTTACAGCACCACATACAGTGATTTATTGATTACATTAAAAAGTATACCTTACCTGTTCTTTCACTGGTGCCTCCTGCTTTATCGGACTGAAACAGTAGACCTGCATCATAGAAAACTCCCATACTGTCTTTTCCACTGCCTGCTGTGCAGCCAGTGTCATGCTTCTCAATAATGTCCCAGATCTGTTGATGGAAATAATAATAATAATAATAATAATAATAATAATAATAATAATAATAATAAGCAGAATAAGAATACAATGCATATTTGGTACATAAAATACAATATTGGTTGTGGATACAATAAATTGTCAGGGGTAACCCCTAAAGTTTGCCCATGGACTTTGTTTCTGTTTTGGTATTTGGACTGGGGCTGGGACTAAATTCCCCAGAGACCTCTGTCACATGTTTGGATTGCTGTCACCTGCAGCTTGTTTAGACATGTGTGTATAAATATTTCTTGAAGTAACCAGTGAGTGGTTCTGATCTGTTTTGATATGGTTAAATCTTAGCTAGTCAAACTATTGGTCATTTTATTCATGTAGGTGATCCTACGAATCCAAATACCAACCTGGGGGACGTTTTGCATGTTTGTGCCTTTGTGTGATTGGTGAGTAAACAGAACATGAATTGCAAGATAAGATTGCTAAGACATTAAAACGCTGCCAGGAATTACTCGCCTTGGTCTGTGTCAATCTGTTCTTGTTGAGGACGAAGACAGCCTTATCAACAGCTACCAGTCCAACTTTGGCATTTGGATCTCCAGTAACTATGAGATGGAACTCATCACCAGGCTCAAATAACTTCTTGACATTTAAACTTTCCCTGACATCCAGTTTCAGCTGTATTTTGTAAGATATAAAAAAGCGGATAAATCATCAGTTCTGGATTCAGCTCAATGAACATTTGGTAGCTCTAATGATTTGTTATTTGTAAGTTAAATAATTTTTCACCTCCATGGTCAATACCTGGTAGAACCACCCTTGTCTACAATTATACCAGCATGTCTGGCATATATACATATACAGTGCCCTTATTAACATTCAAAATCATATTGGGAAAAAGTAAGTAAATAACCTCAACCAGGCACTTTTTGTAGGATCAGACCTGCACATCATTCAAGAAGAAAAGAAGAATTGTAGGCCGTTTTTCTGATAGAACTGCTTTAGGTCTGTCATATTCTTTGCATGCCGCATGTGTGTGACTCTTCACATCCATAGCATCCCTATTCAGTAGAGGTCTGGGCAGGGGCGGATCTATCGGGGTGGCACCGGTTGGCAATTGCCACCCTAAGAAAAAGCCTTGCCACCCCATTTGCCACCCCAGCACTAGTGTCCTAGTGTTCTAAAAATAAAAGAGTTTCCTCGACCAATTTACAGCAGCGACTCTGTATTTTGATGACATAGTGTGACGAGCGTCCCAATCATCTATCTGCGTCGCTGATAAAAATAAATTGTTCAATAAAACCACCCTCCGGGGTTTGTTCACCTGTATTTCCATTGTTGCTCTTTATTCCCCGCTACAATACCCATAAATAAAAGAACAAAATCTCATCTTTCTATTAAAGCATAGTCCGAACAAACGGCACTTATGAACTGCTATGTTTTAGTGAATCAAAGACATTTAGTGCAACCAGCGAGATCAACACACACAGATGACTCAATCCGGCTCTTTTAACAAACCGAAGCAGTTTTTTTTTATTTAATTTTGATATATTTGTGTATATTATCTTGTATATTATTATGTGTTTTTGACTTAAGGAAACTTGATCCACTGAGACTTTGCATCCATATGCAGTCTGCATTGTTTGTCATGCTTTGTAAATTAAACTTGGCATAGACTTAAACTCGCTACAGGTTTGCATAGAACTCAATAAAGAGAAGTTAAATATACCGTACCATCTCATTTAATTGATCTGAATAAGAACAGCGTTCCTTGAATCCACAAAAACCATGCAGGGATGCTTGCTTCAGTGTTGCCACCCCTCATAATTTTAATGGCACCCCCTTGCCACCCCATGAATCATTTTCTAGATCCGCCCCTGGGTCTGGGCTCTCACTTGGACACTCCAAAAGGCAGATTTTGCTTTTCTAAAGCCATTCTGTTGTGAACCTGCTCTGGTGTTTTGGATAATTGTCCTGTTTGGATAATCCTCGTCCCAGGAGCTGACTTAGGTTAGCTTAATTAAAGTGGGGATGGGTGCATTATTTGCATTTGAATGTTGTCTGACATTGTAAGAAACACTCGATAACACTAAACTAACAACAACCGAGAACAAATGGCGAATTAAGAGGCCCTGATTATATTGCATGAATATAAAAAAAAATAAAAAATAAGTACAACAAAATCCCTGAAAAAAAATCCTATGAAATATGTACACAAATGTAAGATATCTTTCACATTTTCTATAAAAAAAAATTCTGTTATTTTTGTATTTAAAGTTTGATGTCATTAAATGCACCTTAAAAAACACAATAAACAAACCTAATTAAGATATATAACAGTTCATTCTTTGTACAAATAAATGTTTGAGAATGTGAACTTGATCATCTGTCTAAACAACATTTAATCTTTTCTTTTTTTTTTCCGTAGAGCGCGAGTTCGATTCCCAGGTGATGCTGTAACCTCTTGCAGCCGGAGGTCTAGAGAGAGCTGATTGGCCGAGCTCTCTCAGAGGGGAGAGATGAGAGGTACTTAGTGCTCCCACATTAATCGCGGCTCTACAGCTAATCAGGGGCATCTGTGAGCTCACGCGAATTTTATTAGTACAAACAATGAACTGTTATACAGTCTTATGCAAAAGTTTAGGCACCCCATTGATAAATAACATATTTTGATGATTTTTTTTTTTTTTTTGAAAAAATGTTAACACAGTCTTTCTTGGAAATGAAAAAAAAAACAATATTTTCAGAAAACATTTATGCATAGTTACTTCGTATGCCATAAATTTACCAAAAAAATTAAATAAAAACAATTTTTTTGCACAGTGCAAAAGTTTGGGCACCCTAAGAGTCTCAGATTCTTTTTACAAGGAAATCTTCAGACCTTAATCAGCTTGTTAGATCTGATGCATGGCAACAGCTCTCATTAGTAAATGCCGATTTCAAAGCTTTACAAATATGTCGACTCTTCAAACCTTTTGCACACACTTGCGGACACTTAACAACCATGGGTTCCTCTAAGCGGCTGTGTAAGACTCTGACAATGAAATTTATTGATGCCCACAATGCAGGAGAAGGCTACAAGAAGATAGCAAAGCGTCGTCAGCTTGCAGTTTCCACAGTGAGAAATGTAAAGAGATGGCAGTTGAGGGGAACTGTGGAGGTCAAGATGAGATCTAAAAGACCAAGAAAACACTTGGAGAGAACTGCTCAAATGCTGGTCAAGAGACGCAAGCTGAAGGCTTTGGAACGGCCATCACAGTTCCCTGATTTAAACATCATTGAAAATGTGTGGGTAGAAGAGCTTAAGAGCTGTGCATGCAAGATGACCAAAGAATATTACATAACCAGAAGCCTTTTGCAAGGAATAATGGGAGGAAATCCCATTCTTCTTTGCAAAAGATCCCTGGGGACCTTCTAATTCAATCCCCAGAATTGAAAGACTTTTAGCAGTGTATAAATAATGGTGTACAGTGTTTTTTTTATGATCTTTTTTCACTTTATGACATGAAAAGTAACTATGCACCAATGTTTGCTAAAATATTTTCCATTTCCAAGAGAGACTGTGTTAACATTTTTTCAATTAAAAATATCACCAAAATCTGTTATTTATCAAGGGGTGCCCATACTTTTGCACAAGTCTGTATAGCTTATCTCTGTTTGTAGCTGTTTATTGTTATTATTTCAATAAACTTTCTCAAGACCTGCAGTGCTTCAGCCCTCTTCTTAAATCTTTGTTAATTTCTAGATTATTAAATTGACATTGTTACCATTTTTAAGTCCTGGAATGTAATAAATAGTGATTTTCCTTTTCATGTTATTTTTATTACTCTATACACAATACATTTCTTTGGTATTATTTATAGAATATTTTGTTTTATAAAAGTGAAAATAAATAAAACAAAGAAAATTATTGCATTTGTAAAATAGCATAAAATATCATGGGTTGTGTATAGAGGGATTGATTAAAAACAATACAATGAATGTTATCATAAGGAAATTTCTCTTCCATTCCAGGGATTTAAAAAAAAAAAACGGTAACAATGCCAATTTTAGAATCCATGGAGGCTCAATGGTCCGCGCACAACCTCTCGTGGGTGCGCCTTTCTTTGTGTATGCCTTTTTCACAGGAGTGGGGCTAAGGAAAATGCACTGTTTATTAATCAGCACGCCCGGGTTAGGTTTGGTGTCTTTTTCAGCTTGTATATCTGTTATGTTACAACTATTTTATAAAACACAGTAAGATCTTTTATTTGGGGTAAAGTCACTGATCTGCCTATTTTTTTAGCAGTGCCTCTGTTTCAATGAATTATTCATGACTTTTCTTTTTTTTTTATTTTTATTTTTATTTATTTATTATTATTATTTTTTTTTTGGATTTTTCCCCGATTTTCTCCCTAATTTAGTCATGTCCAATTCCTCCCCGTCACTAGAGGGCTCCCACATTAAGGCTACTACTACCACTCAGCCGGGAGGGCCGAAGACCATCACGTGTTTCCTCCGAACCACGTGACGCCAGCCGACCGCATCTTTTCGAACTGCTCGCTCGTGCACCGTTGGGGGCGGCGTAACACACTCTGAGGACAGCGCTATCCACTCCCTCCGTTGCGCGAGCTCACAGACGCCCCCTGACTGGCTGTAGAGCCGTGATTAATGTGGGAGCACTATGTACCTCTCATCCCTCAGCTCTGAGAGAGCTCGGCCAATCAGCTCCCTCTAGACCTCCGGCTGCGAGAGGTTACAGCACCACCCGGGATTCGAACTAGCGATCTCCGGATGATAGGATCCATGACTTTGCATGAATATGTAAGACCTATTGACACCGCTCAGTTGACACCACACACACTCAACATACTCAGATCACACAGACTGGCAACTCCCGAAAAGCAGACTAAACATCATTAGTACATCCTTCCCACCAAACAGGGAAGCAATGCATTGTGTGTGTTTTTTTTAATTACTTACACCTGGACAGAGTCATTTACATAAATCAGTGGTCAAAAGCTCATGATTCATATAGATGTACCTGGTTTACATGGAAATTTATAAGGTTGTCACTGAGTGATTTACACTGAGAAAGAGACGTATAAGAATAGTGGCAGTGGACAAACCTCAAAATAGATGCAGAATTTTTATTTTATTTTATTTAAATTCATTATTATGAATATTTTTAACAAAAATGTTTTTCTAAACTTGGGCTACTGTTGTCTGCTTACACTATTTGTTAATTTAATTTAAAGAAGGTTTGGGCTCGGGATGTTGAGCCGGCATTGTGATTTATTTTCCTACATAGTCTAATCAGCACTCAACCGCACACAAAGTTTTCCAGAGCGCAGAGGCATAAGTAAACTAATGATTCTGAATGCTTTGGGGGAAAACAGCAAGGAGATCAACTCTGACCATTTTAATAATTCATTGATAAACTAGTGATTTCTTTCATTTCAGCTGTAGTGATGAAGCTAATCTCATTATCTCTGCAGCAGTGGAAGTGCCTCTAGTTACATTTCATGCAAATTACATCATCTGAAATTTGTTTTCAATTAGTCTATGCAAAAGCAGACATTTCACTTTCAATAAGTATATATTTTTCACGTCTGTGAGGCGAGTATACACAGAGTTTCGGTTTATTTTTTGATGCACTCAAGTTCACTGAATCCAATACCATGTTTGCTTTTATTGTTTAACAAAATCATAACATTTTGTGCTCATTGTTCTCAGAGTATTATAAAGGTTATGTAGCTTATATAGTTTTATTATATAGTTTATGTACATTAATCTGACAATAAATGTAGCACCCACTTTTTCTGATGCACACCCAGAGTGTGTTTTCTGGCTATGCGAGTGTTACACATGATAAAATCTAAAGGCTCACTGTGTTAACATTTTCTTTGCTTAAGTACTGTAATTGTGAATTCATTTAAAGTTTCACTTGTATTTATCTGCTACCACATTTTCTATGGCTCATTAATCCTTGAGAAAATTAAGTAAGTCTATAGTCTACAGTTATAGTGCCACTTAGCGATAAAGCCAGGAAATGCACACCCCTAATGCTGTCGCCATGGGAGACACAGCAGTAAAAAAAAAAAAAAAATTCTGGTTGAGTACCATCTGTAGGCATTCTGGTTGATTACCTACTGTACTTGCCTACAAAGCTAAAAATGGCCCAGCACCCACTTACCTTTTCATTCTAATCACACCCTGCACCGCACCACATTGTCTCCAATCCTCCAGCACTGCTTGGCTGGTCCCACCGTCTCTCAAAGTTTGAGTAACAAAAAAACTTCCCAACAGTGATTGACTGATAGTACTTAGTTAGTAACCTAGTAACCAAGTATACAGATTTATCCAACTGCTTCCAATAGAAACTTTAAAGTAGTTTTTTTAAATCGCGCCGGGTAAGAGCTCCTGCCAAATGTAAATGTTAAGAGTCATACACATAAGAATAATGTATGAATATGAAGAATGGGCTTAAATTCGCTTTGAATAATGTGCAGTCTGATACATGGGCACAGGAAGTGCTATTTGAGGTTATTGCTGCCAAATGGGATCAACCAGTTATTCAATTCAAGTGTTCACTTATTTTTTCCACCACCATTCTGAATGTTGAATGAGTGTGTTGAAGAAAGATTTATTTATTTTTTTGTTATTATTTTAGGAATATTATTTTTGTCAGTACCCTTAGCTTGGGTCATTAGCTTCCAAACATTTATTAATATGGTGAACTGATGCTTGGGCCAAAGTGTCTATTGCGATTGCTGCACATACATTTTCAAGCTAAATCATTTTCAAGCGTTCTCCGAATGTGCGGAGAACTTAACTGCAATTTTTTGTCCAAGCCAGTGTTATTTACTAGAAGAATGCAGCAGATTACCTACCTTTCCCATGCATGTGTCCTTCACATCAACCCAAATGGAGTCTGACACAACCTCAGAGGATCCTATGTGATAATATGCCACCACTCGAAATGACGGAAGCAGGTCCTTGGTGACGGGTAGAGACAAGGTCACCAGCAATTGCCCTTTCCTCTTAAACCTCTCCCCTTTCACAATTTGTCCTTTACTAAGGATCTGATACAAAAAGGAAGCACCTTTAAAAACAAATTCAAATATGCTAAATTTCCCATTTGTTTCTCTTTAAAGTTATTTAATTCAGTTAAAGTTAGAAAATAAGTCTGGGGTTTGCATTTGCATAATACACTCATTAGTACACTGTAGAATTCCCTCACAACATATTAAAAGCTGTGTATGTTACAGAGACATGTGAAAGAGACACCAACCAAATAAGTAAAATCTTGATTTTGGACAAGGCTTTGTCCAAAGTGTAGATTGATGTTCATCTGATCACCGATTGCCAGTTCTGCAGCATCTACACTAATATGAAGGTAATTGGTGGTGCCTCCTTTGGTGGTGTATGCCAGGGCTGTCATCTTGTTCTCAGCTTGTCTTTTCTCTAATATGCCTGGAACTGTGGTTTTTGCCTGTTACACAAAATGACCATTTACATATAAAGTTCTGAAATTTCAGTAATGTACCAGTGTTGTAAAAAATGTTTTTTTTCCCCCTATACCCTCCTGTAACACAACTCACAATTATGTCTAGAGTCCTTGCTCCTCCCTCTGTGTTCACTATGACCTTGGCCATGCCGTTACTCTTGGTTTGACCCCTCACATTACCGGGCATGACCACCACATCCACATTTTCAGCAGGAGACTGGTCTGGATTGGTCACATAAACCTTTTCAAATCAAGATCAGACAGAAAGGGTGTAATGCAAATGTTTTTAAATGACATAAAGATGCTCCTTAGTACTCAAACTGATTTGTTTACCTTAAACTTAAAATATGTGAGCACAACAATGCTAATAATTGCTTACACAGCAATGCTAATAATAAACAATGTCTGTTAATTATTAGCGTGATAATTAACAGATTGTGTGATTATGTGATTTTTAACATTAAAATGTCTGGGATAGTTGTCAAATGTATTCGTATCACTTGCTAGATAAAGAGGGCACATGTAAATGGCTTTGAGTTCATTTGAACTATAGCATATCTAGTGCTGGAAACATTTTCATGTTTTTACCGTGACATCGAATGACATCCCCGGTTTAAAAAATTTTGGGGTTCGCTTGAACTGAATGGTGTAGGGTGATGTTACAATTTGAATGCCCCTCCTTTCTGCTTCCACCATTTCGCTACCTAAAACATACACATTCATTTATTCATTCAAAATAAGGTTTATTCAAGCATTGTTGATATCTGATGACAGATAAAACAAGACGCACTGCAGGGAATGACCAGAGATAGAAACATCTAATGGGATCTTACCAGTCATTGTTAAAACACTGACGGAAATGTACAAGGAGCTTCCAACCAGATCAGGAATATTTGGGAAAGACTGCTGGATCATCTGTCTAGTGAGCACTGCTCGTCCCTCTCCGTTAATGATCTATATGAAACATAACTTTTTTGTTATTTACATTTGAATTCACATACAGATATGAATTTTTGAAATAGTAAACAGATATGATCAGTGTCACTGCATTACACATGTATTACACATACTTCAAAATGTCAGCAGGATATTTCTGCTTTCAATTATGAACAAAGATGGGGCATCTTTGAGTAGAAGTGAAACAAAATTGTTAAGTGTAGTGTGTTCTTTCACTTTTGAGAAGTCTAAAAACTCACTTGTTCTCTTTTTAAAGAGGCTGGCAGTGTGGCTTTGTTCTTATCCCTTGTAACACCGAACACAACAAATGCAACGCCATCCACATTTCTTCCAAAAAGGTACCTTCATATATTCACAAAGGGTTGATATTCAGAAATAACATAGCCTCAAGGCAAATGTAAAACATATGAACACACATTTTTATATACATAAGTATATTATATATAATATACTATGAGTCAAAAGCTTGGACCTTTTAATTCCATGGCCATTCCTATTTTTTTCTTTCTTTCTACAATGCTGAATGCATGAACAGTTACTGTTAAAATGTTTCTGCTGTTTATGCTCTGTAAAGTCTCATAAAGGCTCTAATCTGGTGTGCTGTAAATTGTTGATTTTGAGGTTAGTATGAACAAATTAGTAATGAACTTATCTGCAGCAGAGGTAAGTTTGGAATATTTTTCTAGAATGTAGAAAATAGATCCAAACCTTTGACTTGCACTATACAGTGCCTTGCAAAATTGCACCGTCACCATGCTCAACCCCAGCCAATGTTTCCCAACTTTGTCAACAGCCTCCTAGCTACCACTATGAACCAGAGCTTTCCTGGGATGAACCTATGCCCACCAAACTTGAACCCACATGCTCCTCACCGGTCGAAGATCTGTTGGCTGGTGGGCTGAATTAATCGGATTTTGTCTTTGTCCACCCCATTCCATGGATGCTTGTTCAGATCTTGGGAGTTTAGAGGCTTGATCAACAACATTGAACTCTTTGTCTTCTAAGCCCCATAAACAGCAGACTGTAATGCTCTGGTCTGGTGCCTTTTTTTGTCATGACCAGCATAATGTTTTTCAGGAATTTATGCTGCATTGACTTTTTGTAAGACTGGATTAGACACACTGGCCTTTGGTCTCAACAGGCATGAATTAGTCTTGGGTGCCCATGATCCTTTCAACAGTTTACTGGTATATGATTGATAATCAAGGTGGTCTTGTGGCTGTGGCATATTTACAGTACAGGAACAATATACAATTAAATATGTGAATTTTCTCCAGGGTCAGCGCTTTGTAACAGTCAGAATAAGAACTTTATGTATACTGATATGTAAAAAAAAAAAAATAAATCAACTTCTAGTACCAGTGACAATAAGTCTACTTTATCACACCACCATGTCTTTTAGTATTTTACTATAACAACAACAACACAGTGGCCTAATTGATTATTTAATTTATCCACTCAACTCAACTCAACTAAAAAAAAAAAAGAAAAAAATATATATGGTAATTTATTGTTTTTGACATATTCTACTTACTTGGCAGTTATGTCTACTTGAAGTTCCTGATCATCCACATAGAAGAAAGACTTAGATGGTTTTAATGCTACCTCAAAGCTCGGAAGCACTGCAAAAGAAATAGCAACATTTTAACACAGCTAAATGTATTAAAATCAGATTTTTATATTATAAGTATAAATGTTACCATATTCTTTAACTTCAAATTCAGCAGTGAAGTTCTTCTGTGGTGTGTTTTTATACCGCGTTACTAAGGACCATATTCCAGGTCTTGGGAGTCGGGTGAGGTGGGGTTGGGGTTTGTAAGGTGTGGGGGTTTGGGGGAGCAAAGAAAGTTCAAAATTAAAACAGACAGATTATGTTTATTTATTAAATAATGAATTCATTTAAAGTTAACATTATATAACGAGTTGCACCGAAATTTAAACATAAATGCCTTTCATCAATGCAGTGGACTTACTTGGCAACCTCAGGGATGACATATGAACCTGTTATAGTCCCTTTCTTGGTGAAGAATGTGTCCCTGTTGATTGTGATTTCTTGAGGATTCTTTAAGAAAAGTTAACAGACAAATCTTAAAATTTGCAGATTAGATCAAATCACAGAAACATTTAAAAACTGTCAAATATAGGAAATTCCAGCTAAGGTGTAGTACACATCACTTACTATGATTTCCACAAAGATTCCCCCAGTCTGTTCAACAGGCTGCACATCAGGAGTCAGTGAGAAGATTCGGTAACGAACTAAGACAAAGAGAATTGATACACAGTATATTTGCAGGTCAAGAAAATAATTTCAGTACATTTATTATTTATTTTTAACCACTAATTAGGTATGTACTCCCTCACTCACTCACCCATCGTCTATATTGCTTAATCCTGTATACAGGGTCGCACAAGCTTGTAGCCTATCCCAGGAGACCTGGGGCATGAGGCAGGGTACACTCTGGGCAGGGTGCCAATCCATTGCAGGGCTCACACACATACATTCACTCACATTCATTCACACATATTCGTTTTATGTTACTGGCAGTTTGGGAACGGCGATTAATCTAATCTGCATTTCTTTGGATTTTGGGAGGAAAACCAGAGTACCCTGGGGAAACCCATCAAGCATGAGAAATACATGCAAACTATAGAGGCAAAAATCGAACCTGGCTGGGAATTGAACCCGGACCCTGGAGTTGCAAGGTGACAGTGCTAGCCACTCAGCCACCGTGCTGCCAGTTAGGAATGTAATTGATAATTATTTATTAGTGCAACAAGAATAAACATCAATCCTGCCATGTGCCAGGACTAGATTACCCATTAGCCCATGCAACAGACGATCATGTTCATGTTTATGTTTAATGACTAGGGTTAAGGCTTCAGATTGTCATACTCACATCCTAATCTTTTTGTTTTTGTTTCAAATGTTTGTTTTTGTGTAGCACCAAATAAACTCTACATTCAATTGCATCTACCTCCAAATCCAACACCTAACACAATAAAAAAAAATCACTTCAGTGCTGTTTTATTTTGAATGCTCTTGTGCTTTAGATTTTTGCCACATGAGTGACAGTGTAGGTTTTTACCAATGAGTCCAGACTGGCTTACCTTGAGTTCCTGGTGTGTAGATACTCTTGTCTGTTTGAACGAATATGTAGCCAGACTGGAAGGAGAGCAGGACAAGTTTCTCAAGTTCACTAGAAGGAAAGATGGCGTGCAAGTATGCATACTGCTTCTCCAGTGGGTCCTCACTAAAGAAGTCCTTATTGTCAGGAATCTGGACCACAAAAACATTATGCACTTATGTTAGTACTCAATTAACTATATACATTGTTAATTAATGATGAGCAAATGATAATATTTTATTAATCAAAACCATGAACAAAATGACAAAAACAAATTTAATAGAATACAATCAGGAAAGAAAATCTAAATTTAAAAAGGATATCAATCAGAAACAAACAGATGCAAGACAATCATACTGTGACCACCAAATGCTTACATAATGAAAACAATCATGAACAAAATTTAAATATCTGACAAATAAAATCTTTAAAGAGTGGGGAGAGTGTTAGGAACCTCCACTAGAGGTCACTGTTCATGTCTGTCTGTCTGTGTAGTTCTTGTTGGTTGACTCAGTTTCCCAGAAGGCACCTCAGTCAGGTGATGAGTGCTCACCTGAACTGAGGTGCCTCATTAAGGTTTCTATAAATAGCAGTTTGTTCTGGGAAACTGGGTCGAGCATTGTTTGTCTGTTTGTTTGGTTTGTTATGTTTGTTTTTGTATATACCGTCATGTGGGCATTCCCTTTTGTTTGGTTCTTGTTTCTTTAAGTTTATATTTTGGTTTGTTTTGTAACCTGTTTTTCTAGAGGGCTCTACTGTTTGTTCCCTTTCAAAAGCTACACTCAATGCTGCGTGAAAACGCTATGGGAACATCTCTTTGTTGCCCAGTTGTGAAGCCTGTGCATGTCAAACCAGCCGAATACCTTCGGCTTATAACCTGTGCCAGGCATGACGTCACCGAATAAGGTGCACCTGCAGGTTATAAATAGGAGTGAACCGGAAACATCCTCAGATCTTTTTGTCTTCAGGACCGCTTTTTGTTTGCGTGTGCATGTACAAGCCGTAACGAAAGCGATATGGCGGAGTTGCTTAAGAGATGCGTGCCTCCGTGCGATAGATCTCTTTCGGAGGGCGATCTTCACGAGTTTTGTCTCGAGTGCTTGGGGAAGAACACGCTCGCCTCGGGCTTCAGGGAGAATGTGAGTACTGTGATCTTCTCCCTATTAAGGTGCTTTGCGCGCGGCTCGCTTTCTTTAAAAAGAAACCACGAGCCGTGGCGCATTCCTGGGGCTCGCGTGCTGATCTGGCAGACGCGCACAAGATGGAATTTCCCCTTTCTCTCACGCTTTCTCCGGATCAGGAAGTTTTAGCTTCCGCTTCGCAAGCGCGCTCCGGCGCTTCTTGTGAAGGAGCGGAAGAATCTTCCTCTCTCGCTTCCATGGAAGTAGCCTCCTCACAACGCTCCTCCAGTGCTGACAGAGCTTTTGAGGAATTATTAGAGGTTATAACGCGTGCGGTCGAGCGATTGCATATCGACTGCCGCAGCAGCGAGATTCCCCCAAGCGTTCGAGATTGAACGGGTGGCCGTCGGGTGGCCGGGGGGAGGAGCCTCAACGTCTCTCCCTCCCCTTCTTTGGTGACATCCATGATGAATTAACTCTTTCATGGAGCAAGCCGTATTCATCGCGTGTTTTTGTACCATCGACTTCGACGTATTCGAATATCATTGATGCGAAAGCACGCGGTTATATGATGATGCCCAGATAGAAGAGGCGCTTGCAGGCTATCTCTCTCCTGGGACATCATCCTCCCTGAAAAAGCCTATTCTCCCCTCCAAGACGTGCAGATTGACATCTGCTTCGGTGGGTAAAGCTTTTCAGGCAGCAGGACAGGCTGGTGCTTCACTGCACACCATGGCGGTTTTGCAGGCTTACCAGGCTGACCTGCTGAAGGACCTGAGCAGCGGCGGGGCTATTTGCGTTTGCAGAGCTGCGCCGAGCTACAGACCTGTCTCTCCGTGCAACCAAGCGGACGGCCCGTGCTGTGGGCCGTTCCATGGCTGCCATGGTGTCCACGAAGAGGCATCTGTGGCTGAACCTCACGGGCATCAAGGATAAGGATCGTGCTGTCCTCCTCGATGCCCCCATCTCGCCTTCCGGCCTTTTTGGCGACGCTGTTAATTCCGCTGCCACTAGGTTTCGGGAGGCAAAGCTATATGAACAGGCCTTTGGGAGGTTCCTTCCCCGCTGTGCTCAAGAACCGGGACCGTCGGCCACCCGGCCCCGGCCAGGTCTGGCCCCTATCAGGCGTGAGGTGCAGAAGGAGAGCATGACCAGCCGCGCACCCCCCCGTAAAGACTGGGGTGGGGCTCGCCGCTCTTCTCAAAAATCTGCTTCGAAAAGACCGGATCTGAGGAGTTTCCTCTCTTCAAAGAAGAAGCCCTGAGTTCGTGCGCCTAGGGCTGTGGGGATTTTCATCACAAAACAGGGCCTCCTCCCTGGCACTCCCGGGAGGCCGGTGTTCAATCCCCGCCACCACTGGTGTTCGGGGAGCGCCGGTCTCCAAAGAAAAAATGTTGGGTGTTCAGGCATCTCCTGCCACACTTCATCTCCCAACACCTAACACCTAAGTGGCGTGGTCTCCACTTCCGTGAAACCGGATCGAGCTCATCTGCTGGCCCAGCAGTTACAGACTCTGCTGGGCAAAGGGGCCATAGAACATGTTCCCCTCCCAGACAGAGGATCGGGCTACTACAGTTGGTACTTTTTGGTGCCCAAGAGAGGGGGAGGGTTGCGTCCAATCTTGGATCTTTGCGGCTTGAACCGCTATCTCAGAAATCCAGATTCAAAATGTTGACTGTCAAAATGATTGTTTCTCAAATCCAACTAGAGGATTGGTTTGTGACAATCGATCTCAAGGACGCATATTTCCATATAGAAATATTGCCACAGCACAGGAAGTTCCTGAGGTTCGCTTTTGGGGGCGAAGCTTACCAGTATTGGGTCCTTCCATTTGGCCTAGCTCTGTCACCCCGCACATATACAAAATGCATGGATGCAACTCTGGCTCCTTTAGGACTCCAGGGCATCCGTATTTTTGAATTACATAAACGACTGGCTGATTCTGGCCCAGTCTCAGGAGCTAGCGTTTCGACATCGGGATGTCGTCCTAGCCCATCTTCATTCTTAGGATTGAGACTCAACGCCACAAAAAGCGTTCTCCTTCCTGTTCAGAGGACAACATATTTGGGTGTCACATCGGATTCGGTCACAATGCGGGCACAGTTGTCTCCTGCTCGTGTCGAATCCATTCTCAACACCCTGAAGGAAATCAAGCTAGGCCAGAAGGTCACCGTTCATCACTTTCAGAAATCTTAGGCCTCATGGCAGCTGCGTCCACGGTGATACCTTTGGGCCTTCTGCACATGAGAGCGTTTCAGCTGTGGCTAAGTGCCAGGGGGTTTCATTCAAGGGCCAACCCCCAGAGGCTAATAAGGGTTACGCGCCGGGGGCTTCGTACCCGTTCTATGTGGTTCAGACCCCGGTTTCTGACTTTGGGTCCCACTCTAGGTCCGTCTTGTCGTGGCAAGATGCTAACGACAGACGCTTCCCTCACGGGCTGGGGTGCGGTCTTGGATGGCCGTCCAGCACAAGGGAGCTGGTGAGGTCATCTTCTCGCGTGGCACATCAATTGCCTCAACATGATGGCTCTGTTTCTGGCCCTGAAACACTTCCTCCAGCAGTTGAGAGGCTACCATGTCCTAGTGCAGGTGGACAGCACTGCGGTAGTCTCGTACATAAATCGCCAGGGTGGACTGTGCTCGCGCCGCTTGAACAATCTAGCGCACCAGGTTCTGCTTTGGGCACAGGACAAGTTCCTGTCCCTCAGGGCGATTTACATTCCAGGGCATATGAATGTAGGAGCAGACTTGCTATCCAGACAAGCTGTAAAACATGGGGAAGGGAAACTCCACCCCGAAGTAGTCAGTCAATCTGGGAAATATTTTACGTAGCAGAGGTGGACCTCTTTGTCTCATAAGAGGCAGCACAATGCCCCCTTTAAAACTCTCTGACTCCTCCAGCTCCCCTGGGTCTGGACGCAATGGCCCACACGTGGCCCAGATTACGCCTTTATGTGTTTCCATCTATAGTTCTGCTCCCAGGAGTCCTGGCGAGGGTCCGTCAACACGGCTGATTCCAGTGAGGAGGGATCTTCTGTCTCAGGCGCAGGGGACAATACTTCATCCCCGGCCCGAGCTCTGGAACCTTCACGTTTGGCCCCTGAACGGACCAACTAAGACATGCTGGGCTTTCAGCCAGCGTAATTGAAACCGTTTTAAGTGCCAGAGCTCCCTCCACTAGAAGAACTTATGCCCTCAAATGGAGTGTATTTGAAAATTGGTGCATGGCAAGACATGTAGACCCAGTGCTAGATTGTTTCAGTGCTGGAGTTTCTGCAAGAAAGGTTGTCCTCGGGCTTATGCCCTAGTACGCTCAGAACGTACGTAGCTGCTATTTCGGCTTGTCACGCTCTGAATGTTGGGGTTTCTGTGGACAAGCACCATTTAGTTGCCCGTTTTATTCGTGGAGCTAAACGGTTGAAGCCGCCCACTAGAGCGACGGTCCCTTCGTGGGACTTAACTATCGTACTCGAAGGCCTGGCCGACACCCCTTTCGAACCACTAGAGTCAGCGCCTGTCAGGCTTCTGCCTCTTAAGATGGTTTTTCTTATGGCTATTACTTCTAAAGCTATTCTGCATCCTCACCCGAACTATCTTCCAAGGTTCCATTCTCGACCATGCACCCAGTTGTTCTCGAGGCCTTCTGTCCTCCGTCTTTCACAGCTCCGGAGCAGGAAAGACTTCACTTACTGTGTCCAGTACGTGCTCTTAGGATCTACGTCCACCGCACTAGCCAGTGGCGTAAGTCAGAGCAGTTCTTTATTTGCCATGGGGGTCTGCCACTAGACAGACTCTGTCACACTGGGTGAGAGATCCCATTGCCCTAGCCTATGAGGCGCGTGGTCACACTTCGCCCCTGGGAATCAGGGCTCACTCAACCAGGGGGATTGCCTCATCGATTGCCTTGGCAAGAGGCGTCCCCCTGCAGCAGGTGTGTGATGCGGCGGGCTGGTCCTCTCCACACACGTTTGTTAGATTTTATAGTCTGGATGTCAATGCTACTCCGGGTTCACGGATCCTTCAGCCAGCATTCCAGAGCTAGGTCTGAGACCTCCTCGGCTTGTGCGCACACGCTACACAACCTGGGGGTCCAGACACTTGCAGTGCGGCGGCGTTGGTATTCTCGTTCCCATAGCATTTTCACGCAGCATTGAGTGTAGCTTTTGAAAGGGAACGTCTCGGGTTAGTTGACTGTAACCCTGCTCCCTGATAAAGCGGGAACGAGATGCTGCGTTCCGATGCCGCACTGCTGGCGTGCCTGGATGTCCTTCAGACAAAATTGACCTGAGGATGTTTCCGGTTCACTCCTATTTATAACCTGCAGGTGCACCTTATTCGGTGACGTCATGCCTGGCACAGGTTATAAGCCGAAGGTATTCGGCGGGTTTGACATGCACAGGCTTCACAACCGGGCCACAAAGAGATGTTCCCATAGCGTTTTCACGCAGCATCTCGTTCCCGCTTTATCAGGGAACAGGGTTACAGTCAAGTAACCCGAGACGTTTTCCTTATGTTCCTTGTGGATTCATGGAGCTGTCCTGTTTCATGTTTAGTTAGGCTGTGTCTCCTCCTGTGTACAGTGTAAGTACTGTTCTGTGTCTTCCCAGTGTTTGTCTTCCAGTCTAGTTCTTTGTCTGTTTAGTTTTGTGTAGCCACATGAGGGCATAGCCGCTAGCAGGGTTGGCCGCTAGTAGGCCTTGATTGCTAGTAGGGTTAGCCCCTAGTAGGGTTAGCCTCCAGTAGGCTAGCCTCTAGGGGGATTGACTGCTAGTGGTTCTGGTCGCTAGTAGGTTAGCCGCTAGTTTGGAATAGCCTCATGTGTGCTTTGCCTTTTGTGATCAGTTCCCCACTATTAGGTCAGTACTAACCTGGTTAGCCACTAACCCCATTAGATACTAACCTGGTTAGGTCAGCATCCAGTATCCCCACCATTCCATGTAGCTACTAACCTCACTAACCACTAACCCAGCCAGTCTAGTCCCGTCTCTAGTCCCGTCTCTAGTCTCTTTGTCCCTGGTCCCGTCTCTAGCCCTGTCTCTCCAGTCTAGCCCTGTCTCTCCAGTCTAGCCCTGCCTCATCTCTAGTTCCCCTATGTGTCTTAATTAGCTTCAGCTCCATGTTTCCTCATCCCCAGTTCTCTCTGTCGGTTCCCTGTGTCAGCCCCTGTTTCCCTGTGTCAGCTCCTGGTTCCCTGTGTCAGCTCCTGGTTCCCTGTGTCCAGTTCTTGTCCCTATGTTAGCGCGCCGTTCTCTGTGTTAGCGCGCCGTTCCCTGTGTTTTTCTTGAGCCCTAGTTTTAGTTTACGTTTGTTGTTTTGGTTCCTTTGTTTGTTTTTTTGTCTGTTTTTAGTTTGTTAATAAAAAGACTCTTTCTGTTTGCACACCCCTCTGCCTTAATGCCTACCCTCATGCCCACGGCAACCACACCATCAGCCGGGTCTAGCCAGCACCACTAGCTAGACCCATGACAGAGAGAGAGACTAAACGTTCAACATAAATGTCCCTCAGAAGCCATACAGAAGTCATCACTGGGGGGCAGATCTGAAAATAAGCTGCTCTCAAATGTGTTTCAGGACCCTTTTTTGAAATAACATGTGATGTTTTGCATTGTGTTAAATTTTGCACTACTAGAAAACAGGGCATCTCTTATGTTATTTTTAAAAGCTATTTTGATAAATGCATGAATGAATATTCAAATAACCCACCGTTATGTCTACAACAGCCTGATAGTTGTTAGCAGCAGTGAGGACAACAGACACAGATGCCAGTTCTGTAGTTTTCTGTGGATGGTTCTTCACAGTGATTTTTACATTGAGGTCATTTCCACTATAATCCTGAGCCTCCACAAACACCCTCTCGGGTGTGCCGACCCGCAGCAGGTTAGGGGCCACCAAGACGTTCCTGTAAATGCCAAAAGATATAGATATATTCTTCCTAATATATCTTGTAACAAAAGTAAAAGACAGTTTATACACATTTAAAGCTACAAAATCTGAATCCTAGGTGGTGTGACAGAAAAGTGATCACTCTTTCATCAGGACTATAGTTTGGAGGTCCCAGGTTCAATCAAACCACCAGGTACCTCTTAACCTTTAACAGCTCTGGTGTGCAATGAGATAAAAAAATGTGTCGCTCTGTATCTATCTCGCCTTTCCATTACAGAAACACTACCTCATGGGTGCTTTTGCACAAAAGAGAGCAAACAGTATGTGCCTCAGCAGGAGTAGGCGTTCCACCCTCCCAGTTCAGGAGCTGCTGTGGTTATTGAGAGTTACAATAGCTGGTGAAGTGTGTAAACTGGGTAAACAAGTAAGGTTGAAAAACATACCAAAGCTAAAGAACTTGGCAAACAGATTTTGTTTCTGTCCTATCGAACTATAATTATAACTATACTTAATAATTAAAATAATCGAAATATAATAGATTTGTAAAAATCTATGTTAAAGCTTTAAGTTTAAGTTTGCATTTAACCAGATTATGTCCTGAGCTTGAGTAAATACATGGGAATATATTATCATGTGAAATATTATCATGCAGTCTGCACTATATGTTAACAAGTAAATCATATGGTAAAAAAGGTAGAAACTGTGAATTATCTTGTACAACTAAATTAATTATCAGGGAAAGTGTGTG
The DNA here is from genome assembly GCA_030347435.1 of Clarias fuscus. NCBI lineage: Eukaryota > Metazoa > Chordata > Actinopteri > Siluriformes > Clariidae > Clarias > Clarias fuscus. The sequence continues at coordinate 22,269,252 of CM059227.1, forward strand.
TACTCACAGTGGGTCACACAGCGTGAGCAAGGGGAAAGAGAGAAGCACAGCCGTCAGCCACACCACATCCACATTCATCATGCCTGTTGATCCTGGCCCAGCCTGGGGAAGTCTGTATTACTGAGCAGTACCACCACTTTTATACTCAACAACCTCACACACACCTCTCTAAAGACCAACTACAGGCAATCTTTCCAACTCCGCCTATTCAGGCGAAGCGGGAGTTAAGGATCTTTTTTTTTATTTCTCAAAATAATTTATCAAGCAAACATTTTATGTAAAAGTACATTTTTTTTCTGTTTGCAAAATATTTACTAAATTCCAGAGAGAATGATATACTGCTGATAAGATTCATGTACAGAACAACAACAACATGAATATATTATTTCCACTGATATTAAAGAAGTGTTTTCTTCTAAGATATATTTTAATATCTGACAGCTATTTTTTGTTGTTGAGGTCTGTCCTGTTATATTTTGCCTGTAAAGAGTTCAATTGTTGTTTAACATTGACATGAGCTTTATATGGTATTTCCCCAGTGATGCTGCTGGCATATTAACTCTTGTATAATATCACTTTGGAAAGGCCTGGAGGATGTTTGTGCGTTGGCAAGAGAAGGGTTAATATAGCAAAGTTACCGTAAATCAGCTGAATTGCAGCCATCTTGCTTTGTCAATTTACCCTTTGATCACTTGGCAAGTGAGTTAAACAATAACTTTGTCTTTGTTTATTCGGTTGATTGTTTTTCTTTTTTTTAACTGTGTCAAAGATGAAGATTTCCATTTTGCATTTATTTATTTTATACTGCTGAACTTCTGAGATATAAAAATATGTTCTCAATCACATAGAAAGGCTTTGAATTATAACAAGTGTTTTTTTTTTTTTTTTTTTTTTTTCCAGTAGATTCACAGTGGAGGTTAGTTAATGTGCTCAGAAACTAGATATGGCACCTGAACGAATTTGTCACATTTTAAACTACTGACACTTAAGCCCTGTTTATTCCTGCTATTTATTCCTGCTATAATTTATTTCTGATAAATTTACCTTGGCCCTCTTATAATATACAATGAATCTAAAAGAAAGAAAGAAAGAAAGAAATATATATATATATATATATATATATATATATATATATATATATATATATATATATATATATATATAATTTTTTTATTTATTTACTTAAAATTTAATAAAAACAACTCTCCTACTGTATGTTCTAGATTCATTACATGGAAGATGAAATATTTCAATAGTTTTGCTTTAATTTTGATAAGCATGTTTACAGTTGGTGCCCCTGTGTGCATGGCGTTTGCATGTTCTCCGTGTTTGGGGGGTTTGCTCCGGGCACTCCAATTTCCTCCCACAGTCCATATAAATGCAGATTAGGTTAATTCCCAAATTGCCCGTAATCTGTGAATGAGTGTGTGTGTGTGTGTGTGTGTGTGTGTGTGTGTGTGTGTGTGTGTGTGTGTGTGTGTGTGTGTGTGTGTGTGCGTGTGTGTGCGTCATGTGATGGATTAGCACCTTGTCCAGGGTGTACCCCACTTGTGCCCTAATTCTTCTGGGATAGGCTCCAGACCCCCTGCGACCCTGAATATGGGATAAAGCAATATAGATGATGAGTGAGTGGGTGTGAGTGGATCCTGCTTTCCAAATGTGCAATCCCAATTTTCAAACACTAATAATGTACCTGAAAATTCTAAGAGTGATATCCTGCTGTTCAAATTAGTAAATATAAGTATGAAGGAATGCATTCCAAAAAAATAATATATGGATCTGATATGACAGTCTTTTTCCATTCCTTTCCAAAAAGGGAATGCCTTAAAATTCCAGATTCCATGACAGATTTACATGATGGCCATATAAATTAACACTAAATCTAATCTAGATTATTGTCTAACACTGTCTGTTCAGCACTAGAAAATAAGTGTTCTGACACTCAAGCACTGCAGTATCAGAGGATAAAAGAACCAGTGTTTACCCTGTTACAAATTATGAAGCTGATCTTTAAGGTCTTTTGGTGTCTGTTACAGTGCAAGCAACATTGTCACTGACCAGAAGCACTCTTTCCATAGCCTTACTATTAAAGTAATTAACACAATCCACTGATGTGGTTATTCAGTATATTCAGTCATCAAATTACTTAATACATTGTTTTTTTTTGTTTGTTTGTTTGTTTTTTGCCACAGAGCACTGATAAGAATAAAGACTGATAAAACTGAGCAACTGAAGCAGGCCTAGGTCATAACATTGCCATAACATGAGTGCATCAATTTATGTACTTCCATTGTTAACCTGACAAACTCGACAGACCACACAACCTTTTTCCATTTCTCCAAATTCCAAACGTTTTGCTCCATAACAAACCGAAACCTTTTTTTCTAATTAGTCTTACTAACAAGTGATTTATTATGGTCACACATCTGTTCAGTCCCAATCCTGAGAGTTCTCATCACATTGTGTGTGAAATTTGGGTTTTCTAATATGTTATGTAGAATTAAGCTAATCATAAAAAAAAAACAATAATAATAATAAAAAATATATATGGTCACTTGTGATCTTATCAATCCATTCTATTTCTTGCCTACATGATCCTTTAAAAGAATTCGCTCAGTCATGTGTGTATAAATACTGTAGATAAAATGAATCAAAATTGAGTTCATTATATTTGTGCTAAAAAATTTGTGCAAATCAAATACATTTGTGCAGACAATCCAGCCCGGGAATCGAACCCGGGCCTTTCGCATGGCAGGCGAAACACATACAGTACTACTGAGCCACCAGTGCTCTATAGATTTTACATTGGTTGAAGTTTAAGGTGACAGTTACTGTTACTTAAGTACTTACGATTACATAAAATATAAAATTTGTTCAGCTAACTTGAAAAGTGTCATTTCTACAAACTCATAAATGCCAAAAAGTTCTGAATACTTAAAAAAGGTCTATTAATTTGACCTAATTGCAATTATTTAAGTTGACAGTACTAAATGTGTTTAATTACTTTGAGCATTAGGGTTTACAGTCATGGCCAAAAGTTTTGAGAATGACACAAATATTAGTTTTCACAAAGTTTGCTTTTAGATCTTTGTTTCAGTTGTTTCTGGGATGTACTGAAATATAATTACAAGCACTTCATATATTTCAAAGGCTTTTATCGACAATTACATAACATTTATGCAAAGAGTCAGTATTTGCAGTGTTGGCGCTTCTTTTTCAGGACCTCTGCAATTCGACTGGGCTGCTCTCAATCAACTTCTGGCCCAAGTCCTGACTGGTAGCAACCCATTCTTTCATAATCACTTCTTGGAGTTTGTCAGAATTAGTGGGTTTTTGTTTGTCCACCCGCCTCTTGAGGATTGACCACAAGTTCTCAATGGGAATAAGATCTGGGGAGTTTCCAGGCCATGGACCCAAAATTTCAACGTTTTGGTCCCCGAGCCACTTAGTTATCACTTTTGCCTTATGGCACGGTGCTCGATCGTACTGGACAATGCATTGTTCTTCACCAAACTGTTGGATTGTTGGAAGAAGTTGCTGTTGGAGGGTGTTTTGGTACCATTCTTTATTCATGGCTGTGTTTTGGGGCAAAATTGTGAGTGAGCCCACTCCCTTGGATGAGAAGCAACCCCTTGAATGGTCTCAGGGTGCTTTACTGTTGGCATGACCATCTTCCAAAAGTCTTGGCCTCACTGTGCGTGCAGATGCGCTCACATCTGCCTGCTGCCATTCCTGAGCAAGCTCTGCACTGGTGGCACACTCCAATCCCGCAGCTGAATCCTCTTTAGGAGATGATCCTTGTGCTTGCTGGACTTTCTTGGATGCCCTGAAGCCTTCTTAACAAGAATTGAACCTCTTTCCTTGAAGTTCTTGATGATCCTATAAATTGTTGATTTAGGTGCAATCTTAGTAGCCACAATATCCTTGCCTGTGAAGCCATTTTTATGCAACGCAATGATGGCTGCACGTGTTTCTTTGCAGGTCACCATGGTTAACAATGAAAGAACAATGATTTCAAGCATCACCCTCCTTTTAACATGTCAATCTGCCATTCTAACCCAATCAGCCTGACATAATGATCTCCAGCCTTGTGCTCATCAACATTCTCACCTGAGTTAACAAGACAATTACTGAAATGATCTCAGCAGGTCCTTTAATGACAGCAATGAAATGCAGTGGAAAGTGTTTTTTCGGGATTAAGTTAATTTTCATGGCAAAGAAGGACTATGCAATTCATCTGATCACTCTTCATAACATTCTGGAGTATATGCAAATTGCTATTATAAAAACTTAAGCAGCAACTGTTCCAATTTCCAATATTTATGTAATTCTCAAAACTTTTGGCCACGACTGTAGATGGAGGAGAGGGTTAGTAGGTTGAATCTTTGAAATGTGAAATTAATAGAAAATGAAATGAATCTAAATATTGTGTTAAATGTCATATATAATTATTGTTAGTTGTGTAGAGTAGACCATCTTTTAGCGTATAGTTTTTTTTTTTTTAATCAAGAAGTGACACATTAAAATAATGTTTGGATTCAGTGATTTCTTTAGTTTGCAAAAACTGATCAAGCAGTAACATTAACTATTTAAAAAAAAAGAACAGGTAAAAAGCAACTTAATATGATAAACCACACTAGTTAACTTAGGACCAGCCTAATAATAATACTGTAACAAGCGGTTTTGTTTTTACCATTAATAAACAAAAGTAAAAAACAAAACAACAACCTTCAACCTCACTAGTCTTAGTTTCCTAGATATGCTAATCCACATGTTAAACCAGCCACAGGTAGCATTTTAATTCCTTTTGCTATTGAAGAACAAACATAAGCTGTGAAATTCAGCTAAAATATACTATATGTTTTTTGAAACCAGACTCTGTCATTTTAACTTTAATATTTTTCAAAAAAAAAAATATCAATAATATTTTATAAATCTTATCAATAATAACTACGCACGTAATTTTATATTTGGCGCAAAAAAGTAAAACCCACCTTCACTGCCCACTTTGTCTTCTCCTTGGTCTTCTTCTTCATTTGATCTGTAGCAGGTAAAGTAGGTGGCACGCTACCGACACTTAAAGGTCTGGAGGAATGATAATGGTAAAGTTGTTTTTGCTAACTTGACACCGAGGCCTGGCGATGTCCCGCACATTTCTCTAACACACACTGGCCACTTAAACATTTGCATGCTTAGAGCATGTGTGGGAGAGATCATGAAAAATTATGTCTTAATCTACATGTACTGTAGGTTTAATTGGGTTGGCCATGAGAAAATGTTGAACATTCAGTCATAAATGCATAATCAAAAATAGGTTTGGGTTTAATGATAAGTGTAGGTCATACCACTTTTCAAGGGCAATTTTTGATTTTATTTACACATATAATTTACCTGTGCAATATTTACTTAATGCACTTGAGCGCACCACTCTGCAATTACCACAGCATATCCTGAATTACCCATATAGTATAACTGCACATATAACTATTGCACACATACTGGTGCAATATGTTTCCTTTTTTTCCCCTCACATGTGCAATATCTGTATATAGAATTATGTTTAGTGTGCACCTAAGCAAATATCTGTATATGGATCATGTTTAGTGTGCACCTAAGGATTTTGATTTAATGATTATTTATTTATTACTCTTTTCCTTTTCTGCTGTAAAAGTATAAGCAGTTTCCCGCTGGGATTAATTGTTCTTTGAATCCTGAATCTAATGAATGGAAGAAAATCCACTGCTGATGATACTTTAGGGCATTTATATAAATGCCCTAAAGTACAATAAGAAAAAAGGGGACAAAAAAGATATCTGGGGCCAATGATTGGCCAAAATGAGTGAAAGCCCAAAAATGGTGCTTGTCTTTTTCATCTCTCTGTGAAAAAGTGATGTTTTCTTTCCAGATCCAAAAGTGATGCATTTGTTGTCTCAAAAACCACAAGATGATCCAACTTATGAGTTTTGTGTTCCATTGCACCACTAGTTGCTAACGTTGGATCCAAACTTGTAGACCAAGTGTGCTTAGTAGTTCTGTCCATCTTATGACCATTCTTCTCATCACAGAAGGCCTGAAGCCTATGCCATTTGACTTTGGCACAAGATGGGGTATACCATGGAGTCAATCTCAGAGGAAACAAGCACACAGTCACACACTACAGGTGATTTGGAAGCACCAATTATCCTACACTGCATGCCTTTGAATGGGAGGGAACCAGAGTACCCAACAACTGTTGTTAATAATAATAATACTACTACTACTACTACTAATAATAATATTATTATTGTTGTTGTTGTTTCATGTATATTTGGGCAAAGTTACAAACTATCATATCCCCCCCCCCCCAAAAAAAAAGACAATAATAATAAAATAAAATTTAAAAAAGGATGTACAATACAGACGACACAACAATAACAGGAAAACATTTATTCAAAATGCTTGTTTGTTGTACCTGAGACTTATAGCATTATCCCTACTCATATTAGATATGCTAGGATAAATGGGTCCTAAGGTGAGTAATGATAGTAAAATCACAATTAGAGCCATGGGAAAAAAAGAAAGTTGTATAGAAAAAAAGAAATCTTGTATGCTTATATAGGGCATCCAAAAAGCATTAACGTCTCAGCCAGTGAGTTGATGCCGGTGTATGTGTCTTTGTATGTGTTCATTTGACCTTCCTCCCTTGTAGGCCAGTATTCAATCCACGTCTGCTCACCCAAGATGTACTGCAACCTGACAACAGCAAATGATAGAATTGAGGGTCCAATTTCAGAGATAGCATATCACGCTGAAAATTACAGAGATTTGCATTTCTTGCATCTTTCATTGCAACAAAGTCAGCCCATAATGCCCTTTTTGATTAGCTGATGAGATAACATACTTTCCGTCTATACTTGGTAGGTCAGTGCTTGGGCCCATGATAAGGTAGCTCTTGCCTTGCTCAAATCCAAAAGACTCTCTGCAGTTAGCATGACCCATGAAGGTCCTCACTTTTTCGTGTACTTCTGGTTCAGAACCTGTAGAATAAAACCAAATAAGTAAATTTGTATAGAAACAGCTGATCTTACAAAATATGCTGCACCTTTCTCTGAAAATAAAGGAGTGTAACGGGTTCGACCCAAAGTTGCACGGGCGGCAAACACAGACACGAGGCGAGATCTTAGAGGAAAAGGGTTATTTATTAGGAATAAATAGGGGAAGGAAAGGGAAAAAGGAGGGAGGACGGAAAGAAAGGGAAGGGATGATGTGTGCATGTGCAGGGTCTGAGGCAGTGCCCAGCTGGCATGCGGGCACGCGGCTGGCGGCGGTGGGCGGAGTGGCCGAACGGAGCACGCGAGGCAGCGCTCCTGCACGCTCAAAGGGGCGGAAATCCAATGTCCCTTTAAGTCTCTGGGGCACGTTCCATTTCCCCACTCCCATGCCACTCTCGAGCTCCACCGCGTTACGCTCGTCTCGGACCCCAGACTAAACTCCGCGCCTTGCTTTTATAATGCGGAGCAAGCCCGAGATCCTATTAACGTTAATCACTGCCAGCCGGCCCGCATAGGCGGCCCCGTCCCTTTGCACACCTGCACTTAGGGAGCCTACGAAGTGAGCGAGGGGCGATAATAGATTTGGGCGCACGCCCATCACAGGCGCACGCCGTGACACTGCCCCTCCCTCAGCTCCGAGCTGACCATTGCCGCCGGCACTGCCTGCTTGTGAATAAGACCTCAACCTTGTTTGGGTCTTAACCCACGGTCCGTGCCAGGTGCCCCCGTGCCTGCATTCTCCACCAATGTAATGGGTTCGACCCAAAGTTGCACGGGCGGCACCATGAAACACAGACACGAGGCGAGATCTTAGAGGAAAAGGGTTATTTATTAGGAATAAATAGGGGAAGGAAAGGGAAAAAGGAGGGAGGACGGAGAGAAAGGGAAGGAATGATGTGTGCATGTGCAGGGTCCGAGGCAGTGTCCAGCTGGCATGCGGGCACGCGGCTGGCGACGGTGGGCGGAGTGGCCGAACGGAGCACGCGAGGCAGCGCTCCTGCACGCTCCCTCTCGGTTCCTCCCCGCTGTCGATGGCCGGCCTGGCCCCTCCCAGCTCTCTGTAGGCCCGCGCGGCCTCAGGCGGGAGTCTCGCTCGGACGTCCATCGGCTGGGCGGCTTTCCCGGCTGGGATCGGCGGCCTTAACGCTGTCCTCCTCGCGGCCTTTTCCTCTTCGGCGGCGGGGACGCGAAGGCGGGCTCGACGCGGGAACGAAGGGTGCCGTGGGAGCTCGCGCAGATCTTTCCCGCGCTGTCCTCAGCGCGGAGATCAAAGGGGCGGAAATCCAATGTCCCTTTAAGTCTCTGGGGCACGTTCCATTTCTCTACTCCCATCCCACTCTCGAGCTCCACCGCGTTACGCTCTTCTCGGACCTCGGACTAAACTCCGTGCCTTGCTTTTATAATGCGGAGCAGGCCCAAGATCCTATTAACGTTAATCACTGCCAGCCGGCCCGCATAGGCGGCCCCGTCCCTTTGCACACCTGCAGCAGGGGTGCCGCCTACTTAGGGAGCCTACGAAGTGAGCGAGGGGTGATAATAGATTTGGGCGCACGCCCATCACAGGCGCACGCCGTGACAAGGAGACATAAAAAGCATTGCCTAAGTCTTTTTTTTCCCTTATATACACACTAAAAAATTCTGTGTTGTTTTTACTACTCAAACGCTGGGTTGCCTCTGTTGGGTAATTTTTCTGGGTTATTTACAGTGAATTGGGTACTTTTTGTTTAACCCAGCTTGCTGCATTGGAGTTGGGTTAGCTAGTGACAGCTAACATCACAGATAAGACCGCCCCTCCCCCGAAGTTCACCGGTGTATTCAGTGGCTGTGTCAGCTTCGTGTCTTTTTTTGGTCTTCCTCCTCACGCATTTAAGAGGAAATGTAAATGTTAAATATAAGGTCTGTATACACACTTTCACTCACCTATGACTGAATTTGTTCACTCTATGTAACATTTACTACTGTTACCGTGTTACACTCAAACTTTCAGCCTGGTCTGTGCTAGAGCATGCTAGTTTATCTGACAATGGCTGCTAACTAGCCAAACCAAAGAACCCCACATGTGTATGAAAGAAACTGCAAAAATGTCTGAGCTTTTTAGCTTTCTTTGTAGAATGCTTGCAGGGTGTATGAAGATGGTGAAGTGATGAATGAAAGCTAAACTGTTAACTGTAGTGCCAGCATGATGCTAGCATTTAGCTAGGTTGTTAGCATTAGCAACCACATTTAAAAAGCTGCGGTGTTACAAAACACTAATCTTCTTACAAATATGCATACTAGTCAACCGTCTCGATTTTTCCATAAACTTTTACTTTCTATAATTTCTTTCTTTCTAAGATTGGAACCAACACCGTGGAATATCTCCAACAGGCTGAAGTGTCAAAGCCGTACCCCTACATCCTGATGTTGGGAGATAATGACCAGCACTGCTCTCAGGCATTAGTGCTTCTCAGTAATAGTATCGTAATGATGTCGCTGTTGAACTTGTTTTGCACATCTGATCTTGTGCTTTTGAAAAATAAATATAAATATTTTTTCTATGATTTGTACAATGTTTGTAATAGACCAGTATATCAAAGTAATTTAACTGTTTAAACTGTTTTACCGATAGATATGTAAAACATAAAAATAATAATAACCTATTTGTGAGGTAGAATTAACCCAGCATTATAGTTAAATATGATCTAGCATTTGGATTGAATATTTTAGCCATCTTTCTGGGTTAAATAAATAACCCATTTTGTTGGGTTAAATTAAACCAGCATGTAGTTGGTCCAACATTTATCCAGCAGCTGGGATAAAAACAACCCAGTTTGGGTGGTTTTTAATCCAGCATTTTTTTTAGGGTGTACCTTAATGGAATCTGGTTATGCCAATGCATTTGAATACTTAATGACATTGCTGTTTTAGAAAAGAATAAATACATTATTATGCACTGTACTATACTGTACATGGTATAAGGAGTGCAGGAAGCATAGGTTGGGATATGCTACAGTCACATATACTGCCATACAGCCAAATAAGACATACCTTCTCTCAGGACCTGTTCAATCTTCATTTCATAAAAATCTGTACTTGGGCTCAGGTCCATTCTCAGTATTTTCACTTTATAAACTGCATGAAGCATTGAAACAATATTATTTTTTACACACAATATTTGCAATATTTATAATTATTCATGCTAGATATTTACTTACAGAAAGTGAGAAATGTGTGCAGTCTGTAACATGAATAATATATAAAATATAGATAGTTTTTAATTGTTTACCATAATCCAGGACACCTTCACAAGCTTTTTTTTCCCGATCTTTCTCACCAACTTTATGTTTTTTCTGGACACTGCAGTTTTCTGTTTCAGGGGATATACGTAGAACATTTCACACTTACAGAATTCTGCAAAAAATATTTCTTGTGTATTATACCACCTCATTTGGTATGTATAATTTATGTACATTTGTTACATATTGAAATCATGTCACTTGAAAAATACCAGTTTCATAGTTTCTCCAAAATTTTTGATATTGTTCCTCATTCCATTCCTTTATATTCAGTGTATTTGTTTACCTTCAGCACACAGACACAGTCCCTCCTGTTCATTGCACAATCTGTTCAGGTCTCCATCTTTCTTTGTAGGATGGTAAAACTTCACACAGCGTTCACCTACAAATAAATAAACAACAACAAAAATAGATGGGAATTAAAAAGACTAATTGTTATTACTTTTACTATGTCAGAATTTTTACTGTATTTCCTTTGTATGTTTTGCTTTGTATTAATTAGTCTTTTTAATTCCCCATTTTAATTCCCCAACAAATACAGTTTATGACAATCCAGTGATGTAAATGTATTGTACTTATAAGGATAAGTAACCTGCTATAGACATCCATACAGGATCCATATTCCTCATATGCCTTCATGGTTGTTTAGGAGCATTAACACATCAGTTAAGGTTCAAATAATTCTTGCCAGCATATTAATATATATTAATCACTGCAGTAATTATGCAATCAAATGCTTCCACACATTTACCTATTTAAGTCAAAGCAGTGGCCAGGCAGTGTGTGGAAATGTAGGGAGGTGTGGGTATTTTGTTATTTTGTGAAATTCTTTATTCTTTGCATATCTCAGCTTCTTGTTAGTAGGCAGGGGTCAGAGCATAGGGTTAGCATTTTTTACGGCGCCCCTGGAGCAGACAGGGTTAAGGCCCTTGCTCAAGGGCCCAACAGCGGCAACCTGGCAAAGCTGTAACACAAATAGTCTGTGGTAAAATTCTCAATAGCCTGGAAGCAGATGCTTCTCCCCATTCTCTTTGTGTTGAACTTGTGGGAGTGGAAGCACTTTCTTGACCTCTGTGTGTGTGTGTGTGTGTGTGTGTGTGTGTGTGTGTGTGTGTGTGCGCGCGCGCTTGTTAGCACACTATTTACCTGGAGAGTAATACTCATACACACTGACAACAGCAGGTTGAAGTAAAGCTACTTTGAATATCTTGTGCATTCTGAAACTAATCCTCTCTGGCACAGTGTGGGATACCTGACAAGAAAACATGGACTTCAAGAGGAGTTTATCCACATTTTAATTGTTGAATTATGAAATTTTTTTTTACACATACCTTATTTAAATAAATGATAAGTGAACCTCGCTCTGAAAGTGGTTTATTCATCTCAAACTTCTGTATGCATCTGTCCGTCCCACTGGTTAGCTGAGATTGTGAGTGTAAAACAAATATTATTCATTGCCTTTTGTTAAAATATTTTGGTACAGAAATCACAAGAACAGAGCTCTCTGCACACCCTTTGTTAGATTTTCTCTCACCTGAGTAAGATCACCTACATCTACCACAAATCCTGTCAGCAAGCCAATATCCAAAATAGTCATAGTGGCATCTCTGTTTGGATCCTTAAACCTAATTTGATTTAAAAAAAATTCATTCCAAATGACATACAATACATTAATACATGGAAACGTATTAAAAATGTCATTTATAAATAAACTAATCTACACCAAAACCCTGCTCTTTATTATTTATCTGTACCTGTCCTTTATTTTACGGTATACTTACAGAAGGTCAATGATGACCTCATAACTTTGTTCAGCATTTGGATATGATACTGAAAGATAAATATTAAAGCAGCAAAACAAACAAAAATGTTACATTGGCACCACAAACAGAAAAAAAAAAAAAATTGACTCTTACCCTCTTGTTTCGTTCTCATTTCAACAGACACATTCATCATTCTGCAGTCACTTTTCTTTTCTACAGGTCTTGCATAATAAACTGTATACACCTATAAAAGGAGGAATTAATAAATAAATACAAAACAAAGGGCTTTGTGGTAACTGGGAATACTCACTTTGAGAACGCCAGCACCAGATCCCTTAGCAGTAATATTAATCTCTTGCTCCAGCTGAACCTGTGAAAGTCCAGACATTAATAAAAATAAATAATAAAATATTCTATTCAGTCTTCATATTTCCATCGTAAAGCACAGGATGCGTAACTTTGTAAGAAAGTGTAAGAATTAAACTATTAAACTATTGTGAGCAACAAGTGGATGATTTCTTTTTAACATTAGTTGTACTGTGCTCTTTTGTACATTGAGGATGAATCTGATGGCTGTGAAAGGCAAAGATAAGTTTTGTCGCAAACCACATTATGCAGAGTAAATATGATCATTTAGTAGTATTGCATTTATTTGTACGCTGAAATTATTTAGAATGGTAGATACCTTTGCTGCCTGTCTAGAATAAAAATAAAAAATTACAAAGAAAGGGGATGCAGCATCTGTTCTCTTTTGTCCCAAACTTTGTTTCATACTGTACATACACCAATTCTTCACACTTGTGAAAACAGCTCAGTGGTGAATAAAATTAAACTGGTTTTATATACTATATGATGCACATGCAGTACTCTATTTGTTCTATAATCAATGAATATTTGCCTGCATCTCCACCATTGCCTCCTCAATTCTATGTTGAACATCCCCCAGTTGATAGAGTTCAACCTTGATTGATTATTTTAGCAGTGTCAGTTGAACAAGGGGAGCTTAATATATCCCACCTCAGGTGAGCTGGACAAGGTGCCCGGTTGATGACATTGGAGCTGATGAAGTGTCTCCCAACACATGAAAGGCCACCTAAACAAAGCACCAAGGTGTCCGGGTTGAGGCCAGGAGACTCCCTATATCCTTGCTCCAACTCCAGACTGACAGCCCAATTCTTGCAATGCTTCCTTGTCAGTGCCCTGAGAAGGTCAACCTAGTGGTCTATACTTTAAACCTTTGCTGCATGGGGAAGTCAACCAAGCAAGCTCATCCAAACACCTCGCAGGGGTTGATAAGACAACTTTTCACTGCAGGTCTCAACCTGAGCCAAGCCCTGTTCCTGAAGCAGTAGACAAGACATATTTTCATGCCAGATACAAATCCTGGCCTAGTCTGTCTAAATCACTACACTAATATCCTATTCTAGTCTGCCCTAAACTGCACAGGCTGAATAAATACCTGCAAAACCCAAACCATGCCCTGTTTTGCCCTGTCTATGCCCTGCTTTGCTCAAATAGCAAAAACACAAGATAATGCTGTTATGCATGAATGCAGTGGTTGTCCATGACTGTGGTATGAATTTATGAGCTGTGAACAGGAGTATGTGTATCATTAAGGCTGATTAAGTGGCTTTCAGTAAGAATGGCAAAAATAAAGTCAAAAACGTATTTATTTCTAGCTTTAAATATTTATTTTCCATGATAAAGCAAAAGCATAATAAACACTAACAGCCATAATTTGTCTAAAGAATAACCTTTTCTCTGCGTGCAAGATGTGCATTGCTCTTGATGAAAATCCATCTGATGGGGTAGCTTCGAATTCCACTCAGTTCCACCTCCAAGTTTACATGCTGACGATCTCTTACTACTGAAGTAAGAAAAAGGAGTTGAAAGTTAAAAGAGAGGGGCCTCCAAGTGGTGCAGTGGTAAAGCACTCGCCCTATCATCTGGAGATTGCGATTCCTGGGTGATGCTGGAACCCCTTGCAGCCGGAGGCCTAGAGAGAGCTGATTGGCTGAGCGCTCTTAGAGGGGAGCGATGAGAGGTACTTAGTGCTCCAACATTAATTACGGCTCTACAGCCAATCAGGGGCATCTGTGAGCTCACACAACTGTCCTCTGAGTGTGTTACGCTGCCCCCCAACATATATGATTGGGGTGACCAGTGGCGGCCGGTCAACACGGGGCGCAGGGGCGCCACCCCCCTTAAAATTAGGCAGAGAAGAGTGCTACTTTAACATGTAATTATTTAACATAATTATTTATTTTAATAATGAAATAAAGTCACTTAGTCACAATATTCCACTGTATTTCTTAATATAATCTATTTTCAATTAAAAAAAATCTAAACTGTATTACATTCATTTGTATTCGTGTACGCGAGGCGCCGGCCAAACGAGTGTCTATGTAGGCATGTACATTTTTGCCCCGAACCCTCCCACTTTTTTTCTTAGCGAATCAATATTGTTTTTAAATATTTGGGCTCATGTGATTGGACCATTCTCAACGAGTCTTTTCCAGCACTTCTTATGGCAAGCGGAGCTGCTGACTGGATGTGATGTGAGTCAGGCCTTTATATTATACTAGTAGTAATGATGCTTAATCACCTGATAAATGGCTATGTACAGGCAAGGACTAAAAGTTTCATTATAATTTTGTTTGCGCCCCCCCCCCCCCCCCAATTTTTTCTTTTGCTCCAGCCGCCACTGGGGATGACAATGAAAAATGCACCATTCTTGACAAACCTGTCTCTGTGCATATTAGCCTATAGTGACATGAATGTTTTCTTACCAGTCATAGTGATATAAGTGTGTTCAGGAGAGTTTGGAACCTGCCCATTTGGTATGTCACTCTTGTAACGCACAACTTGAATACCACCTTTTATTCCAAAAACACAGACACAAAGCAAGCAAGAAAACAAACAACCATGTGAAAGATTATTACTGCACATGCAAATACCAAACCGAACAAATACTAATAAATAAATAAGACTCTTTAGTGGTGCTGTTAACCAAATATAGAAAGTCTTACCAGGTACTTGGGAGGGATTTATTTCCAAATTTAATCCTGAAAGTTCAGTCAGCACACCTTCAGACTGTAAATAGAAAAAAAATGTTCAGCATTATCAAACCCAATGATGGACATCTAAGCACAACATTTGACTTCACTGCATTTTGTTTACATTTGAATATATTTTATATATATTTATCACAAGTATTAGAAAGTTTATCTACACATAAGGTTCTATTATATATTATTCTATTCAGCCATTTAAAATCAAGGACTAAACCACTGCAGAAAGCTGACAAATATATAATCTGCTGATACTTACCACGACCTTCAGGGTTTTCGTCATGCCATCATAAAGTGTCGAAGTTGCAGCCTGCACCTCTATCTGGTGGTTCCCTAGTCCCATGGGAATAATCACATATGGGATGGCCCTGGTGGACTTGGCGTCAATGTTAACTATGGTAGGGTATTTCATCTTTTTGCTGGCAACGCTGCAAACATGCTCTGTCTCGAAAAATTCCACACGCACCTGGTGGGTAAAGATATTCCACACAAAGACACATCCTTAAATGTGCCCCATTATATACATATATATATATTTTTTTTATCTTTGACAGTTTCATGTGTCCATGTGCACAATAACTATAAAATGAACAAATAAAAGCCAACAGATAACAGATGTTTCAGAGAACAGAATTACATTTTTATCTGTATAAACTAATAAATAATGAAATAAAACTGTTATGGAGCTATATGTGACGTGCACACCAGGCTCCGCCCCCGCATAACGTCCTACGTCACCCGAGTTCTAGCACGCACGCACGTCTCTCACACACACACACCCACACACACAGCTGCTCCATATTCTGCTGATTTACACACACGCACATAAAAGCACCACTCTTTCACCAGCACGCCGTCCGAGATTAATCACGCGACCCGAACTTTTCTGAAAAAGCTAAGACTGTGTTTATTTCCGTGTTTCCCCGAAAAGACTGTTATTTCCCTGTGTATTTAAGTTTCTCTTTGTCTGCCTCGCTCCGCGCTCCTGTGTACTTCCGTGTTTCCGTGTTTCCGTGTTGTAGTGTGCTTCCGTGTCTCCTGTGCTCCTAATCTGTTCCAAGCTCCCTCCTATGCACTCCCGTTTTCCCTCCTGCCAGCTCCGCTTTATTGCCTGTTTATTTATTGGTTTCTGTTTTGCTTTTTGTTTCCGATTATTCCAGTATTTCAGTTCCAGTGTTGAATATTATATTTTGGTTGAACCCCGTGTTTTATTTATCCCCAACCTTGTTAATAAATCACCCTGCCGGGCCAAAATCAGAGACTGTCTTGTCTGAGTTCCGTTGGTTCGCGACAGAATCTCGGACCAACTTTTCCGGCTGCAACAAGGTAAGGGTTCCATTCACGATTATGTTCTCTCCTTTAGAACCCTTGCAGCCGCCAGTGGGTGGAACGAGCTCTCCCTTTTAACCAAATTCCGGCAGGGGCTATCACCACGACTGAGGCTGCAGATGGCGACCCAAGACGACTCTGTTGGGTTGGAGCAGTTCATGCGGCTCACCCTCAGAGTCGCCAACCGTTTGCAGGATTGCGCTGCCGAACTTCCTGCAATGGTTCAATTCCAACCAGCCCGCCTCTCACCAGATCCCAGGTCAGTACCAGAACCTATGGACATCAACCAAACCCGAGCCCGACTTTCTCCTCAGGAAAGACAACGCCGGCTGGACTCGGGGTTATGCCTATACTGCGCCGAAAAGGGCCCTCGGCGCCCAGCGAGACCTCTGGTGAGTAATGTCATTCATGAATGTCCCCATGCCAAAGCACTCACCACGAACGTCACTATCCACCATGCCACCATGTCTCCCACAGTAAAGGCTCTCCTGGACTCGGGTTCCGCCGGAAACTTCATATCTAGGACACTCTGCCGCCAGCTCAAGGTTCCCCTTGAACTCCGCCCTGTTCCTCTTCAGATCTGCTGCGTGACGGGGGCGTCCCCTGCTGGGGGGTTGGTTCCTTACATCACTCCTCCGTTGCATATGCAGGTCGGCTGGCTGCATGAGGAAAAGATACGATTCCTGGTTCTCAAGAAGTCAACATCTGACCTGATTCTGGGGCGCCCATGGCTCACTCTCCACGAGCCGATCCTCTCATGGAAGGATGGGGAGATCCTGAAGTGGGGGGCCGGCTGTTTCTCTCACTGCCTTTCCCAGGTCCCAGCTCTACCACTCAACACGACCTCCGTGGAGAGTCCAGCCGGGGTGCCTCATCACGAGGTTCCAGAGGCGTACTCCAGCTTTCAGGACATCTTCTGTCCAGTCCGAGCCACACAACTACCTCCACACCGGCCATGGGACTGCGCCATCGATCTCCTTCCAGGTGCACCGGTGCCAAGAGGTAAGATCTACTCTCTCTCTCTCCCGGAACAGAAGGCAATGGAGACGTACGTTGAGGAGGCCCTTCGGCAAGGCTTCATTAGACCCTCGACTTCCCCTGCTGCTTCTAGCTTCTTCTTTGTGGCTAAAAAAGACGGAGGCCTTCGGCCGTGCATCGACTATCGGGCGCTAAATAAGGTCACGGTAAGGTTCAGTTATCCCCTTCCTCTCGTCCCCTCCGCTCTGGAACAGCTCCGTGGAGCTACTATCTTCACAAAGCTAGACCTCCGGAGCGCATATAATCTGATTTGCATTCGCGAAGGTGATGAGTGGAAAACTGCTTTCATTACTCCTACGGGTCACTATGAGTACTTGGTGATGCCGTACGGCCTAGTGAATGCTCCGTCTGTGTTTCAGGGTTATATGAACGAGGTGTTCCGGGATTGTGTGGGCAGATTTGTGGTCGTCTACATCGATGACATACTTATCTACCTACGGGATTCCTCGGAGCACCTCCGACATGTAACTGAGGTGCTTAAGAGACTCCGATCTCATCAGCTGTTCCTCAAAGCGGAAAAGTGCCTCTTCCATCAGTCCTCCATCTCCTTCTTGGGTTATAACATCAGCCCAAGGGGGATTCAGATGGATGAGAGGAAGGTGGAGGCTGTCCGATCGTAGTCTACCCCAACCAATATTAAACAGCTCCAACGCTTCTTGGGCTTCGCGAATTTCTACCGCCGATTCATCCAGGGGTATAGTATGAAAGTCGCCCCGCTCACTGACCTCCTAAAGGGTAAGCCCAAGAAGCTAGTTTGGTCACCTGAGGCCACGCAGGCCATGTCCCACTTGCAACAGTCCTTTACCACAGCCCCGATCCTCATCCTTCCAGACGTTAATCACCCCTTTCTAGTAGAGGTCGATGCCTCGCAAACCGGGGTAGGGGCGGTATTGTCACAGCAGCAGGGGAAGGATCCAACTTACCATCCATGTGCCTTCTTTTCCAGGAAGCTGTCACCGGCGGAGAGGAATTACGATATCGGAAATCGTGAGCTTCTCGCCATCAAGCTGGCCCTGGAGGAGTGGAGGCATTGGTTGGAAGGGGCGATCCATCCGTTCCTGGTCCTAACGGATCATAAGAATTTGGAGTATCTACGTGAAGCGAAACGTTTGAACTCCAGACAGGCAAGGTGGGCTTTGTTCTTCACGAGATTCCATTTCTCCATTTCTTATAGGCCAGGAACGAAGAATGTCAAGGCCGACACGCTCTCCAAGGTCCACGATCCCGAGGAAACGGCCAAGCACCCAGAGAACATCCTTCCGACGACTCTATTCGTCTCGCCAATACAATGGGAGGATGGCAGCTCCGATTCCCAGAGCCGTTCCCCCGGCGCCTCTCCGCCCAGTTGTCCACCACAGCTTTCCTTTGTCCCCGAACCAGAGAGAGAACATCTTATCCACCAGGTACACTCCTCACTTGGCACCGGTCACCCGGGGATCACCCAAACCCTCTCCCTTCTCCGCGAGCGTTTCTGGTGGCCTCGGATGAGAGAACAAGTGCAGAGGTACGTACGGGGATGCCGGGCATGTGCTGAGTCTAAAACACCCAGACAACTACCCACAGGAAAACTGCTGCCTCTACCTGTTCCTCGACATCCCTGGTCACACCTGGGCATAGACTTTATGACGGACCTCCCCGTGTCTCAAGGTAACACCTGTGTGCTCGTCATTGTGGACCGATTTTCTAAATTTTGTCGCCTTATCCCACTCCCAGGTCTCCCGACAGCACAAAAGACGGCGGAGGCTCTGTTCGAGCAGATCTTTCGGAACTTTGGCATCCCGGAAGACATCGTTTCAGACCGGGGTCCCCAGTTCATCTCCCGGTTCTGGAAGGCCTTTTTCACACTCCTGGGGGTGACCGTGAGCCTGTCTTCTGGGTACCACCCGCAAAGTAATGGCCGAACCGAGAGGAAGATCCAGGAGATAGGTCGATACCTACGTACCTTCTGCCACGGCCACCAGAACTCCTGGAGCCAGTACCTCGTCTGGGCCGAGTACGCCCAAAACTCTCTCAAGAGCCCAGCTACTGGTTTAACCCCATTTCAGTGCGTACTCGGTCATCAACCCCCGCTATTCCCCTGGAATGGGGAAACCTCCGAGGTCCCCGCAGTGAATCACTGGTTCCAGGAGAGTGAGAGGGTTTGGGCTTCAGCGCACCGACAGCTTCAGAGGGCAGTCAGAAGGCAAAAGATCACAGCCGACACCCGGAGATCTAATGCCCCAAAGTACAGACCTGGGCAAAAGGTTTGGCTGTCAACCCGGGACATCCGCCTTCATCTGCCCAGCAAGAAGCTGTCACCCCGATACATTGGTCCCTTCACCATCCTGTCCCAGATCAATCCAGTCACATTTAAGTTAAGTCTTCCACGCGCCTACAGAATACACCCCACATTCCATGTCTCCCTACTGAAACCATACCACACCCCCTCACTTTCTGTTTCCCCAGAGTCTGGCGATCCACAGGAGCCCCCACCGAGCCTCGACCTGGAGGACGGCACGATCTATGCCGTCCGCGAAATCTTGAGGTCCCGTCGTCGAGGTGGTCGTCTAGAGTATCTGGTGGACTGGGAGGGTTACGGTCCCGAGGAGAGAAGCTGGGTTCCTCGGGATGACATCCTAGACCCAACCATTCTCGCCGAGTTCCATCAGGCTCAGCCCCAGATGCCGGCCCCCAGGGGTAGGGGTCGTCCACCACGACGACGTATTCTCCGGCCCTCAGGAGCGGTCCGTGGAGAGGGGGGTTCTGTGACGCGCACACCAGGCTCCGCCCCCGCACAACGTCCTACGTCACCCGAGTTCTAGCACGCACGCACGTCTCTCACACACACACACCCACACACACAGCTGCTCCATATTCTGCTGATTTACACACGCGCACATAAAAGCACCACTCTTTCACCAGCACGCCGTCCGAGATTAATCACGCGACCCGAACTCTTCTGAAAAAGCTAAGACTGTGTTTATTTCCGTGTTTCCCCGAAAAGACTGTTATTTCCCTGTGTATTTAAGTTTCTCTTTGTCTGCCTCGCTCCGCGCTCCTGTGTACTTCCGTGTTTCCGTGTTTCCGTGTTGTAGTGTGCTTCCGTGTCTCCTGTGCTCCTAATCTGTTCCAAGCTCCCTCCTATGCACTCCCGTTTTCCCTCCTGCCAGCTCCGCTTTATTGCCTGTTTATTTATTGGTTTCTGTTTTGCTTTTTGTTTCCGATTATTCCAGTATTTCAGTTCCAGTGTTGAATATTATATTTTGGTTGAATCCCGTGTTTTATTTATCCCCAACCTTGTTAATAAATCACCCTGCCGGGCCAAAATCAGAGACTGTCTCGTCTGAGTTCCGTTGGTTCGCGACACTATATTTAATGGTCTGTCTGTTTTTAAAAGCTAAAGGATAGTAGGTTAGCTGTCAGCAGCCAGCTGAGATATTAACTGCCACCTTGAGGACCTCCATGACTTTGGGTTATGAAGAAACTATTAATACCCATAAATATTAATTGGAGGACAGGATTGAACTGAGCACTGGAACTCAGACATTAAAACCACACGCTTCACCAATCAATTGCACATTGTAGTAAAAATTACCTTCAGTTGCCTATTGGAGAAGTTATGCAGAATAGCCTTGATTTCTAGTTGTTCATTGCGTACTGCTGAGGAAGGTAACTTGAGATCCACAGAGAAGTCTTTGGCCACTGTTATTTCATATGGATCAGATACACAGATGCCTACAGGGAAAGATAAATATTAAAATAATTTGCCATCATATCCCAGCCCTTGCAGGTGATCATTGTGGATATAAAAAGAGGATGTGGCACTGACCATGGGTTTTAGAGAGACTGATGGCAAGGACATGCCAGGTAGTAATGGAATCTTTTAGATAGGATGTGCCCAAGGCGAGACTTGTTGTAGCACTACAATTAAAGAGAAATAACAGATCAGTACTAATCTTAACCTTCAGAATGTTATACTAATAAAAATCTTGGATTACTGCATTACCATGGTATATTTCCTGGGCATCCTGGGAGTTGTATGTCTACCCACAGCCAGCTCTCAGGGAACTGTGTTCTGCTGGCAATTTCATCAGAACTTAGAAAACCATCATCCTCATCATGGAATCCTGGTCAAATGGATGTTTGTAAATCAGATCTAGGACATTTATCAATTACTTCTCAATAAAGCATATCAAATTAATGATTATTCGTGGAAGTGATACTATTACATGAGGCATGGGTTTCCCCTTGCTTGTCAATAAATTCAAATTTAAAGTAATGTAATGTGTAATGAAATTAAATGCAAGTGTCTCTGCACAAGAGTGTCTGCCAAGAGCAGTAAATGCAATCTTCTTTTTCCATTTCTTCTTGTTTATAATGAATTTTGCAGACCCAAAAGCAAGTCATAGAGACATGAAACTTAGTACTTAGTAGAAACTTGCAGTACTCATTTTTAACCACTCAGACAAGCAAACAGGCCTAATCAGCCTAGTGGTGGGGTGGGAGTGTGGATATCATGCTCCTTATCTCATGATCAGTGAGTCCTAGAAACAAATTATTAATTCCTTTAGTTATCCCTAATAAAAACGTAGCAAAAAACATTTACCTCTGTCTATTCAGCTGGAAGCGATTGGAAATGACAGCAACTCAACCACAAAGTAGTAGGTCACGTAACATCACAGGGCGGGGTCAGCAGATACTAAGACGTATAGTGTACAGACGTAGCCGACTTTCTGCAAAGTCAATAGCTGCAGACCTCCAAACCTCATGTGGTCTTCAGATTAGTGTGTACAGTGTGCATAGAGCTTCATAGAATCAATTTCTATGGCCAAGCAGCTGCATCCAAGCCTTACATTAGTGCAGTGCAAAGCACTAGATGCAGCGGTGTAAAGCACTCCACCACTGGACTCTAGATCAGTGGAGATGTGTTCTCTGGAGTGACAAATCACGCTTCTTTGTCTGGCAATCCGATGGATTAGTCTGGGCTTGGCAGTTGCCAGAAGAATGGTGCTTATCTGACTGGACTTGATTGGCCTTCACAGAGTCCTGATCTAAACCCGATCGAAAACCTTTGAATTAAAGCAAAGACTGCAATCCAGGACTTCTCATCAAACATCAGTGTTTGACCTCACAAATGCACTTCTAGAAGAATGGTCAAAAATTCCCATAAACACTCAAACCTTGTGGAAAGCCTTTCCAGAATATTTGAAGCTGTTATAGCTCCAACAGGTTGGCCAACATCATATTAAACCCCATGGATTAAGAATTGGATGTTTTTCAAGTTCATATGCATGTAAAGGCAGGCGAGCGAATACTTTTGGCAATAGTGTACATGTATAAATATACACTTCATACAAAAGAGGCAGTGTTTACGCCCAAACAGCTGTTTCTTTTATTCTGGGAGGCTGAGTAATTTGACATTTGGTAGGGAGCATCTACAGGATATGTTAATCTGGCACAATTTATTTTGAACAATGTACAATGTATGTACAATTCAATTGTTCTATTACAACTGAACAATCTCAACAAACTCAGCTAATTGCACAGGATTTTAATGGTTTCTAGAAGAGACTCACCTCTCTTTTTTCTCTGTGGTGGGGGAGAACATTCAGGAGCTAGTGAAAATAAATAAAGAAAAATAAATAAATGAATAAACAAATATATAAATAGATATTCTCACTCACTCATCTATACTGCTTTATCCTGTATTCAGGGTCGCGGGCACCTGGAGCCTATCCCAGGAGGCTTAGGGCACCAAGCAGGATACACCCTTGAGAGGGTGCCAATCCATCACACACATACACACTGCGAGCAATTTGGGAACGCCAATTTGCCTAACCTGCACATCTTTGGACTGTGGGAGGAAACCCACCAAGCACAGGGAGAACATGCAAACTCCATGCACACAGAGAATGGAATTGAGCCTGGTCGGGAATCGAACCCGGACCCTAGAGATGCAAGGTGACTGTGCTAACCACTACACCACCGTGCCACCTAAATAGAAATTCTAACATTAATAAATAGCTGACTGGATCCAGTATTATGAATTTGACATTAGGAATCATATTGGTAAATAAAAAGCCTCAGGGCATAAACAAGTTTAGTTTCAGTGAATAATTGTTCTTTCTATTTAAAACAAAGAAATACTCAAAACTCAATCTTTTACATCCTAAAAAGTATATCACTTTGTCAGTATTATTGATGACATTAAATGGAAAAACTTTTGAGAGAGCAGTTTTTCTACAAACTCTACCTGTTCTTTCAGTGGTGCCTCCTGCTTTATCAGACTGAAACAGTAGACCTGCATCATAGAAAACCCCCATACTGTCTTTACCACTGCCAGCTGTACAGCCAGTGTCATGCTTCTCAATAATGTCCCAGATCTGTCATGATAGATCGAAAAAAAAATTAATAATTTGTGTCCCAATGCAAATCTGGAACACACCATTCTGCATGTGTGTGGCCTTGCTCAATTGAGTTAACCAACCAAATATAAGATATAACATGGGGAAACAAAAATTACTAGGTAAATTGAAAAACTGGACAGGTGTTACTTACCTTGGTCTGTGTGAGTCTGTTCTTGTTAAGGACAAATACAGCTTTATCCACAGCTACCAGTCCAACCCTGCCTTTTGGATCTCCAGTAACTATGAGATGAAACTTATCACCAGGCTTAAACACCTTTTTGACATTTAAACTTTCCTTTACATCCAACTTTAGCTGCATGCCATGAAATAAAAATAACAGAAAAGACATGAATAAATAAGTACATGATTAGGTAATGACAAGTTTATCAGCTAACCGTATCACGACGAGCGTCAAAACTGGTGCGTCGAGAGAGTCCGTAATCCAAGTTCGTAGTCGAGAGACAATTACGGAGGTCCGCAACAGTAAACACGAGAAGGCAATAAATCCAAGATGTGAGACAAAAGCGAGGTCGGTGAAACAGAGCGTGGCCGTGATCCGGAAAGTCGAAACAGAAAAGACCACTGGAATACTGGGCATGAGTAGCACATGGTGATGTTAGAGCGTGGTTTAAATAGGTAGTTGTGATGATTAGAGATTGAGAACAAATGTGATGGGAGCGGTGAATGAGGCGTTGAAAAGCAAGGGATGGAGTGGATATGGAGCAGGAGTGCACAGTGATCATGGCTTTGCTTGAGACATGGGCGTGACCTGGCATGCCGTGACAAACCGAGTGATTTAATAGAGACAAATGGAAATAGACTTGCAGAAGTATTCATACCTCATTTTCCCACCTTTTGTTACATTATAAACACAGACATAAATGTATTTTAATGGGATTTTATGTGATAGATGAACATAATTATGAAGTGGATGGCAACAAATAAATGGTTGTTTTTAAACAAAAGATCTGAAAAGTGTGGCATGCATTTGTATTCAGATCCCTTTACTCTGATAGCCCTAACTAAAATCCACTGGAACCAATTGCCTTCAGAAGTCACCTAATTAGTGTGAAATTTAATCTGAGTATAAATACATATATTCTGGAAGCTTTAAGAGATTTGTTAGAGAAAATTAATGCAAACAGCATCATTAAGCTCAAGGAACACACCAGAGAGGTCATGGATAAAGTTGTGAAGAAGTTTAAAGCAAAGTTAGGTTATAAAACATAACATATAAAAACATCCCTTAGAACAACTACAGTAACAGAGCACTGTTCAACCCATCATATGAAAATGGAAAGAGCATGGCACAACTGCAAACCTACCAAGACATGGCTGTCAATGTAAACTGACGTAAATGTAAACTGGGCAAAGAGTGCATAAATCAGAGAAGTATCTAAGAGGCCCATGGTAACTCTGGAGGAGATCCACAGCTCAGGTGGGAAAATCTGTCCACAGAACAACTATTATTCGTGCACTCCAGAAATCTGGCATTTATGGAAGAGTGGCAAGAAGAAAACCATAAGAAGTCCAGATTGCAGTTTGCAACAAGCCCTGTGAGGGACACAGCAAACGTCTCGGGTTACTTGGCTGTAACCCTGTTCGCTGATAAAGTGGGAACGAGATGCTGCGTGAAAACGCTATGGGAACATCTCTTTGTTGCCGGTTGTGAAGCCTGTGCATGCCAAAACCGCCGACTACCTTCGGCTTATAACCTGTGCCAGGCATGACGTCACCGAATAAGGTGCACCTGCAGGTTATAAATAGGAGTGAACCGGAAATATCCTCAGGTCAATTTTGTCTGAAGGACATCCAGGCACGCCAGCAGTGCGGCATCGGAACGCAGCATCTTGTTCCCGCTTTATCAGGGAACAGGGTTACAGCCAAGTAACCCGAGACGTTCCCTTTCAAAAGCTACACTCGATGCTGCGTGAAAACGCTATGGGAACGAGAATACCAACGCCGCCGCACTGCAAGTGTCTGGAACCCCCAGGTTGTGTAGCGTGTGCGCACAAGCCGAGGAGGTCTCAGACCTAGCTCTGGGATGCTGACTCAAGGATCCACGAACCCGGAGTAGCATTGGCATCCAGACTATAAAATCTAACAAACGTGTGTGGAGAGGACCAGCCCGCCGCATCACACACCTGCTGCAGGGGAACGCCTCTTGCCAAGGCAATCAATGAGGCAATCCCCCTGGTTGAGTGAGCCCTGATTCCCAGAGGCGAAGTGTGACCACGTGCCTCATAGGCTAGGGCAATGGCATCTCTCACCCAGTGTGACAGAGTCTGTCTAGTGGCAGACCCCCATGGCAAATAAAGAACGGCTCTGACTTACGCCACTGGCTAGTGCGGTGGACGTAGATCCGAAGAGCATGTACTGGACACAGTAAGTGAAGTCTTTCCTGCTCCAGAGCTGTGAAGGCGGAGGACAGAAGGCCTCGAGAACAACTGGGTGCATGGTCGAGAATGGAACCTTGGGAAGATAGTTCAGGTGAGGTTGCCGAATAGCTTTAGAAGTAATAGCCATAAGAAAAACCATCTTAAGAGATGGAAGCCTGACAGGCGCTGACTCTAGTGGTTCAAAAGGGGTGCTGGCCAGGCCTTCGAGTACGATAGTTAAGTCCCATGAAGTGACCATCGCTCTAGTGGGCGGCTTCAACCGTTTAGCTCCATGAATAAAACGGGCAACTAAATGGTGCTTGCCCACAGAAACCCCATCATTCAGAGCGTGACAAGCCGAAATAGCGGCTACGTACATTCTGAGCGTACTAGGGCATAAGCCCGAGGACAACTTTTCTTGCGGAAACTCCAGCACTGAAACAATCTGGCAGTGAACTGGGTCTACATGTCTTGCCATGCACCAATTTTCAAATACACTCCATTTGAGGGCATACGTTCTTCTAGTGGAGGGAGCCCTGGCACTTAGAATGGTTTCAATTACGCTGGCTGAAAACCCAGCATGTCTTAGTTGGTCCCGTTCAGGGGCCAAACGTGAAGGTTCTAGAGCTCGGGCCGGGGATAAAGTATTGTCCCCTGCGCCTGAGACAGACGATCCCTCCTCACTGGAATCACCCAGGGTGAGCCGTGGAGGAGAGATAATAGACCCGAGAACCACACTCTGGTCGGCCAATGGGGCGCTATCAATAAGAGACGCAAGCCCTGTTGACGGACCCTCGCCAGGACTCCTAGGAGCAGAACTATAGGTGGAAACGCATTAAGGCGTAATCTGGGCTACATGTGGGCCATTGCGTCCAGACCCAGGGGAGCTGGATTTGACTTCCTACTTCGGGGTGGAGTTTCCATTCCCCATGTTTTACAGCTTGTCTGGATAGCAAGTCTGCTCCTACATCCATATGCCCTGGAATGTAAATCGCCCTGAGGGACAGGAACTTGTCCTGTGCCCAAAGCAGAACCTGGTGCACTAGCTTGTTCAAGCCGCGCGAGCACAGTCCACCCTGGCGATTTATGTACGAGACTACCACAGTGCTGTCCACCCGCACTAGGACATGGTAGCCTCTCAACTGCTGAAGGAAGTGTTTCAGGGCCAGAAACAGAGCCATCATTTCGAGGCAATTGATGTGCCACGCGAGAAGATGACCTCTCCAGCTCCCTTGTGCTGGACGGTCATCCAAGACCGCACCCCAGGCCGTGAGGGAAGCGTCTGTCATTAGCATCTTGCGATGACAAGACGGACCTAGAGTGGGACCCAAAGTCAGAAACCGGGGTCTGAACCACATAGAAAGGGTACGAAGCCCCCAGCGCGTAACCCTTATTAGCCTCTGGGGGTTGGCCCTTGAGTGAAACCCCCTGGCTCTTAGCCACAGCTGAAACGCTCTCATGTGCAGAAGGCCCAAAGGTATCACCATGGATGCAGCTGCCATGAGGCCTACAGATTTCTGAAAGTGATGAACCTTCTGGCCTAGCTTGATTTCCTTCAGGGTGTTGAGAATGGATTCGACACGAGCAGGAGACAACTGTGCCCGCATTGTGACCGAATCCCATGGCGTTGAGTCTCAATCCTAAAGAATGAAGATGGGCTAGGACGACATCCCGATGTCGAAGCGCTAGCTCCCTAGACTGGGCCATAATCAGCCAGTCGTTTATGTAATTCAAAATACGGATGCCCTGGAGTCATAAAGGAGCCAGAGCTGCATCCATGCATTTTGTATATGTGCGGGGTGACAGAGCTAGGCCAAATGGAAGGACCCAATACTGTTAAGCTTCGCCCCCAAAAGCGAACCTCAGGTACTTCCTGTGCTGTGGCAATATTTCTTTAAGGAAATATGCGTTCTTGAGATCGATTGTCACAAACCAATCCTCTAGTTGGATTTGAAAAACAATCATTTTGACAGTCAACATTTTGAATCTGGATTTCTGAGATAGCGGATCAAGCCGCGAAGATCCAAGATCGGACTCAACCCTCCCCCTCTCTTGGGCACCGAAAAGTACCAACTGTAGTAGCCCGACTCACTATCTGGGAGGGCAACATGTTCTATGGCCCCTTTGCCCAGCAGAGTCTGTAACTGCTGGGCCAGCAGATGTGCTCGATCCGGTTTCACGGAAGTGGAGATCACGCCGTTGAAACGCGGAGGACGATGTGCAAACTGAATCCTGTAGCCTGTGCCTACAGTCCTTTGTACCCAAGGAGATACACCTGAAAGTAGTTTCCATGCTGCCAGCTTCTCCGAAAGGGGCACGAGCTTTGACACTTCAGCTGCATTGGGGGGGGGGGGGGGGGGGGGGGTTGGGAGGTTAGGTGTTGGGAGATGAAGTGTGGCAGGAGATGCCTGAACACCCAACTTTTCATTGGAGACCGGCGCTCCCCGAAACACCAGTGGTGGCGGGGATTGAACACCGGCCTCCCGGGAGTGCCAAGGAGGAGGCCCTGTTTTGTGATGAAAATCTAGGCGCCCCTCAGGCACGAACCTCAGGGCTTCTTCTTTGAAGAGAGGAGCAGATTTTTGAGAAGAGCGGCGAGCCTCATCCCAGTCCTTACGGGGGGGGGGGGGGGGGGGGTGCGCAGCTGGTCATGCTCTCCTTCTGCACCTCATGCCTGACAGGGGCCAGACCTGGCCGGGGCCGGGTGGCCGACGGTCCCGGTTCTTGAGCACGGCGGGGAAGGAACCTCCCAAAGGCCAGTTCATATAGCTTCGCCTCCCGAATCTAGTGGCGATGGAATTAACAGCGTCGCCAAAAAGGCCCGAAGCCAAGATGGGGGCATCAAGGAGGACAGCACGATCCTTATCCTTGATGCCCGTGAGGTTCAGCCACAGATGCCTCTCCGTGGATACCATGGCAGCCATAGGACGGCCCACGTCTGCTTGGTTGCACGGAGAGACAGGTCTGTGGCTCGGTGCAGCTCTGCAAATGCCCTGTCATCAATAACCCCGCCGGTGCTCAGGTCCTTTAGCAGGTCAGCCTGGTAAGCCTGCAAAACCGCCATGGTGTGCAGTGAAGCACCAGCCTGTCCTGCTGCCTGAAAAGCTTTACCCACCAAAGCAGATGTCAATCTGCACCGCTTGGAGGGGAGAATAGGCTTTTTCAGGGAGGATGATGTCCCAGGAGAGAGATAGCCCGCAAGCGTCTCTTCTATCTGGGGCATCATCATATAACCGCGTGCTTTCGCATCAATGATATCCGAATAAGTCGAAAGCACAAAACACGCGATGAATACGGCTTGCTCCATGAAAGAGTTAATTCATCATGGAGGTCACCAAAGAAGGGGAGAGAGAGACGTTGAGGCTCCTCCCCCCGGCCACCCGACAGAAACCTGTCGTTCAATCTCGAACGCTTGGGGGAATCTCACTGCTGCGGCAGTCGATATACAATCGCTCTACCGCACGCGTTATAACCTCTAATAATTCCTCATAAGCTCTGTCAGCACTGGAGGAGCGTTGTGAGGAGGCTACTTCCATGGAAGCGGGAGAGGAGGATTCCTCCGCTCCTTCACAAGAGGCGCTGGAGCGCGCTTGCGAAGCGGAAGCTAAAACTTCCTGATCCGGACAGAGCGCGAGATAAAGGGGAAATTCCGTCTCGTGCGCGTCTGCCAGATCAGCACGCGAGCCCCAGGAATGCGCCGCGAGTTCTCTGCGATTTCTCTTTAAAGAAAGAGAGCCGCGCACGAAGCACCTTAATAGGGAGAAGATCACAGTACTCACAGTCTCCCTGAAGCCCGAGGCGAGCATGTTCTTCCCCCAAGCACTCGAGACAAAATTCATGAAGATCGCCCTCCGAAAGAGATCTATCACACGGAGGCACGCATCTCTTAAGCAACTCCGCCATATCGGTGAGTTAATGCTGTTATTTTCCTTTTATTTTCGCTTTCGTTACGGCTTGCACATGCACACGCAAACACAAAGCGGTCCTGAAGACAAAAAGATCTGAGGATGTTTCCGGTTCACTCCTATTTATAACCTGCAGGTGCACCTTATTCGGTGACGTCATGCCTGGCAGAGGTTATAAGCCGAAGGTATTCGGCGGTTTTGGCATGCACAGGTTTCACAACCGGCAACAAAGAGATGTTCCCATAGCGTTTTCACGCAGCATCGAGTGTAGCTTTTGAAAGGGAACAGGCAGATCATGGCACTCTGGTCAGATGAAACCTAAATTTAACATTTTGGTTTAAAGGCATTTTGGTGTAAAAGAAAACTAACATTGTTGCAGTATCATGTAGGATGGCACAGTCCAGACCTAAATCCAACTGAGAATCTGTGGCAAAACTTAAAAAATTGTTGTTCTCCATTTGATCTGACTGAGCTTGAGGTATTTAGCAAAGAAGAATGGGCAAACATTTCACCCTCTAGATGTACAAAGCTGGTAGAAACATACCTCAAAAGACTTGCAGCTCTAATGGCAGAGAAATGTGGTTAAAAAAATATAATTTTACTTCCCAATTATGTGCCATTTTGTGTTGGTCTATCACGCAAAATCCTAATAAATTGCATTTACATTTGTGGTTGTAATGTAGCAAAATGTGGAAAAGTCCAAAGGGGTATGAATATTTTTTACAACGCACTCTATATTAATTCTCGGAGAGGCAAAGACAGAAATGCTTAATTAACCCATGATTTGTATATGATCAATCAACCTACTATTAACTTACAAACCATTAGTTGGATTTGGCTTTAGCTGATGTTTAGCAGATTTTATTTCCACATTTCGTTCATGTCCAAAAGATTTTTGTGTGATCAGACTCTGGATGTCTCTGGATGTCCTTTCTGTTTAATCATGTGCAGCTGTAGAAGACCTTGGTGTGATATATTCCATTCCTCTATTTTAAGCTTAGTGATGGGACGCACTGTGGCGATGCTTTGAAGAGTGTGTTGAGAAATCCAGGAACTATTTAGTGAATCACGTATTGAGGCTTGTATTGTTTATGGTGACTGATGCCATGAATGATGTTTGAAGCCTTGCTCCGATTTGTGGTTTAGGAAGTGGTTTGAATATTGCTGCTATGTACTGACCGATATAAAGCCCAAGCTCTGCTTTTTGTTTGATCTAAATGTTATTCCTGATGTATATTTTCTTTAGTATTATAGGTCTTTTGCTGTGTTGTTTTTTGTGTTCCCTATCTTGTTTTGAAAATATCTGTGCAATAAAACAAAACAAAACAAAAAAAAACAATAAAATATATTATTATTATTATTATTATTATTATTATTATATAAAGCCCAAGGAATCTCTGCACAATTCCTTCTCTTCTTTCCTCTTCAGTAACACTGCCTCAGTTTGAAAAGAGTTAAGCACATCCTGCCAGACTCAAATCAACTAAGCACTTATGTCTTCTCTTCTTCTTCTTATTATTATTTCATCTTCTTAGTAAAATTGCCCCAGTTGGAAAACATAACTGTCCCACTCTCTCATATGATAGACATAATGAAATATTAATGTTATGTAAATATTAAAGTGGGGGTCACTATGGTATTTGTGCTACTGTCGTGGAACATTGATCAAAATGCAACAGGCACAATAATACACCATATTCTATACATTATTCATTTAATTTAATTACACTATTTCCAAAAAAAAAAAAAACTCAAGAATGTTAATAGGAGGAGACAATTACAGATGGTTTAAATGGGCTATTATCTTGTGTATTATTCGCATGCCCAACCATGGCAAAATGGCTTTGAGAAGATCACATACATATACTGTAAAATGACTATGAACACATCTTACATTCTTTGACCAGTAGGGGTGTTTGTGTGCAAATGAAGCCTCGAGAAATTAACCTTTTTGTCAACCAATTGGCTGGAAGGCTTCAGAGCTTCATGAAGCTTCATCTCGCCATCACTAGTAAATGTTACTAGGATACTGTAGCATACTCACATCTCAGAAATCTTGCCACGGTAAAAAAAAAAAAAAAGAATATATATATATATATATATATATATATATATATATATATATATATATATATATATATATATATATATATTGTGTTGCTATATAATGCTTTTTTCAACACCAAAGCAGCTCTACACAATGAAAAATTACAATTATAAATAATCACAATTATAAAAGCTGCAGCAGGGGGCAAAACTTTTTCTTACAAAGCACAAAAGTTATGGAATAGATTTCCAATTAATGTTTGGGACTCTGACATGTTCCTTTTTTTTAAGTGTAGGCTGAAAACCTATTTATCTAGCCAAGCATTTTGTGAATATTTTTGTATTAGGTAAAGGTGCAGATCTAGTGGACTCATGTACATATAGTATTATAGTCAATTGGTATGTTTAGATCCTGTCTTACCCACTCTCACTAATCACTCACATTTGTTTGTTGGAGTTTATGTCAAATTCAAATTCAAATCTCAAATTCAAATTTTATTTGTCACATACACAATCCTACACAGTACGATATGCAGTGAAATGCTTAGGCAACTGCCCTGACCTAAGAGAATAAAATAAAATAAAATATAAAGTATAGAATATAAAATGTAAAATGTAAGAATATAAAATATAAAATGTAAGTAAGTAAAAAATTGTAATTGTACAAATGGACAAGTGGAAATATTTCAAAAATTCCAATTTTGAAATATTGAAATTTTTATTTTAATATGCAAATATGCAGTAAAGTGACATGTTAAATGTTAAAGTGGCTTGTGTGCATATTTAAAGTGACTTGTGTGCATACTACCCATGAGTGAGCAGGTGTGCAGTGAGGACAAGTGAGCAAATGTCCTGAATGTCCAGAGTGTCCAGAGTGAGTGCAGAAGCATGTGTGGATGTGCAAGATGGATCAGTACTGTGTGTTGTACTGATTAAGAGACCGTATCGCATGCGGGAAGAAGCTCCTCCTCAGTCTCTCTGTGTTGGCCTTCAGGGAGCGGAATCGCTTTCCTGACCTCAACAGAGAGAACAGTCCATTGCTGGGGTGACTGAGGTCCTTCATGATCTTCCTGGCCTTGGTCCAGCACCGCTTGCTGTAGATCGAGTGCAGGTCAGGGAGCTCGGTGTGGATGATGCGCTCAGCTGATCGCACCACCCTCTGAAGAGTTCGTCTGTCCTGCATGGTGCTGTTCCCGAACCAGGTCGTGATGTTTCCCGTCAGGATGCTCTCTATGGTGCAGGAGTAGAAGTTCCTAAGCACCTTGGAGGGCAGTCTGAAGTCTCTCAGGCGTCTGAGGTGGTAGAGACGCTGTCGGGCCTTCTTCACCACGGTGTTGATGTGACAGGACCAAGACAGGTCCTGCGTGATGTGTACACCGAGGTAACGGAAGCTGTCCACTCTCTCCACTGGGCTCTTGTTGATGACGGGGGTCTGGTAGTTCCTCTTCTGCTTTGTGCTAAAGTCCACTATCAACTCCTTTGTCTTGCTGACGTTGAGAAGGAGGTTGTTCGTCTGACACCAGTTCTCCAGATTTCCAATCTCCTTCAGGTAGGCCGTCTCATCGTTGTCAGTGATCAGGCCGACCACGACGGTGTCATCAGCAAACTTGATGATGGTGGTGGAGTTGGTAGTGGCTACGCAGTCGTGAGTGTACAAAGAGTACAGTAGAGGGCTCAGAACACAACCCTGTGGGGCTCCAGTGCTGAGGGTGATGGAGGCTGAGACATGTCCACCCATCCTTACTGCCTGTGGTCTCCCCGTTAGGAAATTGGAGATCCACTGACACAAGGATGAGCTGAGTCCCAGGTGCTCCAGCTTGGTGGTGAGTGTAGAGGGAATTATGGTGTTAAATGCTGAGCTGTAGTCGATGAAAAGCATTTTCACATAATTCCCCCTTTTAGTGTCCAGGTGAGTGAGAGCAGTATGGAGTAGATGAGCGATGGCGTCATCTGTAGAGCGGTTTGAACGGAAGGCAAACTGAAGTGGATCTAGTGTGTCTGGTAGTGAGGAGATGATGAAGTCTCTGACCAGCCGTTCAAAGCACTTCATCACCACTGATGTGAGGGCTACAGGTCTATAGTCATTGAGGGAAGCAGGATGTGGTTTCTTTGGAACAGGAACAATGATGGACTCTTTGAAGCATGTGGGGATCACCGACTGAGATAAGGAGAGGTTGAATATCTCTGTGAACACTGGTGCTAGCTGGTCTGCGCAGGCTCTGAGGACTCTACCTGAGATGCCGTCTGGTCCTGCTGCTTTCCTGGTGTTCACTCTCCTGAAGGCTCTCCTCACGTCATGCTCGGAGATGATAAACGCGTTTCCGGTGCTGGCAATGACTTCCTGTCTGCAGCCATTAGCAGCGCTAGCATTAGCAACGCTAACGTCTTTAGCTGCAGCCTCGAAGCGAGCATAAAAGGTGTTCAGCTCGTCTGCCAGAGTCGTGTCCGCGTTTGTCATACCGGATGTTGGAGCTTTGTAGTCCGTTATCGTTCTTAGTCCCTGCCACAGGCTCCTAGAGTCACTCTGTTGGAGTTGTGACTCTAGCTTCCTCCCGTAGCGCTGCTTCGCCTCCTTCACCGCCTTCCGGACGTTATATGCCGCAGCCTTGTACATGTCCATGTCCCCCGAAGCAAGTCCCGTATTGTAGGCAGCAGCGCGAGATCTCAGAGCGTCGCGGATGGTTTTATCCACCCACAGCTTCTGATTGGGAAACGTTCTGATGGTCGTTTTCTGTACGGTATCATCCGCTAGTTTCCCGATGAATCCCACAACCGCTTCCGTAAACACGCTGACGTCATCGGAGCTGTTTCGGAACATGTCCCAGTCTGCGTCATCGAGTGCGTCTTGAAGCGCGGCCACCGATTGGTCCGTCCAGCGCGCGACCTCCCTCTGAACCGGAAGTTCCTGTTTAAGCCTTTGTTTATATTTTGGCATGAGGAAGATGGCGGCATGGTCAGATTTCCCAAACGGTGGACAAGATTGTGCCTTGTAGCCGTCTTTAACTGGTGTGTAACAGTGGTCCAGTGTCCTTTCGCCCCTGGTCGGGCAGGTGATGTGCTGATGGAAGTTAGGCGCTGCACGTTTGAGGTTGGCACTGTTAAAGTCCCCCGCCACAATAAGCGCAGCGTCCCGGTGTTGTGTTTGGTGCTGTGTGAGTGCCTCATGCAGCTCGCATAAGGCAGTGTCCGTGTCCGCTTGTGGCGGAATATAAACGGCGCTGATTATGACCGATGTGAACTCCCGAGGAAGATAAAAAGGACGACATTTGATAGTTAATAGTTCCAGGTTGGGTGTGCAGGAGCGTGCGAGAGGAACAACGCTCGCGCTGTTGCACCAGCTGCTGTTCACCATTAAGCACACGCCGCCTCCCCTTGTCTTCCCCGAGTCCCGTGTCCTGTCCATGCGGTGAACCGAGAAGAACTCGGCCGGCTGGATGGCGTGGTCCGGCACCGCTGGGTTCAGCCATGTCTCGGTGAAGCAGAGAAGATTGCAGTCCCGAATGTCTCTCTGGAACTTTATCCTGGCCCTGAGGTCATCGAGCTTGTTCTCCAGAGACTGGACATTGGCGAGCAGGATGCTAGGCAGAGGTGTGCGGTGTGCACGCGCTCTCAGCCTGTTCCTGACGCCGGCTCAGGAACGCCGGCTTATGTCTCAGGACACTCTCATTTCTGTGTTTCCTTCTGGCTCTCCATTTTAGATATGCTATCACAGTTAGTCCTGCACTAAATATGTGACCATGCTCAACTGTTATCTCAATTTATCTTCTCTTCTCCCTCTCTCTTTGTCGAGCTACAAATCATACTCAGGACCTGCCAGGAATCCCCTTTGCATTATGGACCTATCTGGCACCCCAACCTCATCGCATGGAGGCCCCAAGTGGTTTGCTTGGGATGCGTGTGGTGACTGAATATGGTTCCACTTGACTATGAAGATGGTCGTGGACTCAAATGATGCAGTCAGCTGTTCTCTGATGACATGCATGGTGACTACAGTTGCTCCCTACTAGAACTGAAATTGCCACAAACAGTTTTGTACCCCTGTCTCTAATAACAATAGTGGATTATGTATTAACTTGAACACGTGCCCTGCTATACTGAACCAGCGTCCTAATGCTCAGTATGATTGCAGATCCATCCCTGATATCTAATATAGTCCAAATGAGGATGGGATTCCTGTTGAGTCTGGTTCTTCTCAAGGTGTCTTCCTATTGCCACCTCAGGGAATTTTTACTTGCCACCATCACCCCACAGTCCGATTATTACGATTTATACCTTTTCCTTACACATTGGTAAAGCACTATATAAATAAAACTGAATTAAATTGAACTGAATTGAAAATAAATGGGGATGTTATACAAAAACAGCAGGCTGGCAGATTCATTTAGATTATTGGACTTTTCTAAGTGATCATTTAATTTTTACAAACTTAGATTTTGCATTTATTTACAATAAAATAACAGATCTGATATCTTTATACTGCACCCTCATGTGAGTCGCAGATTATCTGCACTCTGGCTGTAGAATTTATTTTAATTAACTTTAAAAAAGAAAAAAAAATCAACAAAATCTCCTTGCTTTTCAACACTGTCAATTATTCAACAAGCTTTTGTATTCCCTCACTAAAAAAAAAGGCTGAGCTACAAACCACAAATGCACAGACGCCTTCACTTCTTTAGCAGAACTGAATCTTTGTCCTTGTAGGGCTGCTTTCAGGGGACCAAACAGGAAAAATAATGGAGCAAGATCAGGACTAAAGGGAGGATGAAATGTTGTCATCAGCTGTGGATGTGACTTGCCTCTGGTGTCTAGGTACACCCTCAGACTGTTCACAGAAACAGCATTCTGCTCTTTCATGCAAAGTAGGGCATTCATTCCTGCTTGCACCACAGTTACAAATGAATGGATGTAGCACAATCACACCTCCTGTACAATGACTGAGGAGATAGAAGCCTTGAACGGAAAGCGTCACTGACTCATTCCATAATGCTGCTTGACAAGAAATCAGTTCATTCTTTTTGAATTACCTTATATAACCGGAGTGCGGATAATTTTTGAATCATGTACTGTATACCTGGAGTCAGCACCTGGAATTAACTAAGCAAATATATTTTTTAAACGTGGCCACCTTGATTTTTGCAAGTTTTGGATATTACTCATAACCACCCATAATATTTTTTTTTTCTGAAATTTTGACAATGCTGGAATACAAAACACTATGCTTGTCCACAAAACAGTTATGAAAACAAAAACAAAAACTTTTACATACTTGAAAAGCAAATCTGCTTGTACAGTATATACATATTATATAATATATACTACTGCTAACTTCCTAAATTACATACCGTTCCCATACATGTGTCCTTCACATCAACCCAGATGGAGTCTGACACAACCTCAGAGGATCCTATGTGGTAATACGCCACCACTCGAAATGAGGGAACCAGGTCCTTGGTGACAGGTAGAGACAGTTTCACCAGTGATTGGCCTTGTCTCTTAAACCTCTCTCCTTTCACAATCTGTCCTCTACTGAGGATCTGATACAAAGAGAAGCCCAGAGCTTCAAATTAATAATAATAATAATAAAAAAAAAAACAGCATTAAGATGGTTAGTAAATGTCAAAATTAGTCTTGGGTTAAGTATATTATTATTATTATTATTATTATTATTATTATTATTATTATTATTGTTGTTGTTGTTGTTGCTGTTGTTGCAATACACAAGCCAGTAGGACATTTAAACCACATTAAAATCAATGTGTATGTGAGATACCAACCAGATAAGTGAAATCTTGATTTGGGACAGTACTTTTGAAGATTGCATTGATTGTCATCTGATCACCAATTTCCACTTCCACAGCATCTGCACCTAAATGTAGGTAACTGATGGAGCCTGATTTGGTGGTGTATGCCTGGGCAGTCATTTGGCTCTCAGCTTGTCTTTCTTGTAATACTCCTGAAGCATTTGTTTTGGCCTGGATATAACAAAGCCAAGTTAAAATGTTTTTTCATAAATCCAGTTTCACAAGACCTGTGTTTTGGCAGCTGGGAGCTTGGGGTAGTTGATATAATATCTTGCATATCCATTTTCACTCAACTTACAGTGATTTGTATAGTCCTTGCCCCTTCCTGAGTGTTCACTACAACCTTGGCCATGCCGTTACTCTTGGTTTGACCCATCACTTCACCTGGCGTGACCACCACATCCACATTTTTAGCAGGCGACTGGTCCGGATGGGTCACATAAACCTTTCAAATTCAGATCACACAAGGTATAATGCTTTTTTTCCCCTTTTTTCTTTTTTATGAAACGTTTTTATGAAATCAAAATAATGCATGCTAGGATAATAGGGTAGCTACAGGTATATGTCTTGCATACAAATTAATTACAACTTTTACAAACATATGTGTTGGGGGTGCAATGTTTTATACCATGACATCGAATGGCATTCCAGGTTTGAAGAATTTTGGAGTTCTCTTGAATTGAATGGTGTAGGGTGATTTCACAATCTTAATGCCTCTTCTCTCTGATGCTACCATTTCACTACCTAAAACACACATCCATTGAAAATACTTAATAATTTAAAATAATGTTTTAATATTCAAACATTAAGATAGTAATATGGCATTATGCAACAGTTAGTACTGACCAAACAATCCAATTGGTCTAATGACTGTTCTAATGACTGTTCTTCTAATGACTGTTAATTAATTACATTATTATTATTATTATTATTATTATTATTATTATTATTATTGCAGCATGGGTGAAAGTATGTCAGCACACTCAGCAGTGAAGGAAGAGCAACCCTAACCCTAAAATGTAAAATGAAGAACTTTCAGGAAACAAACAGATCAGATAAGGATGTGTCATCTTAAACAACTCTTTGAATCTTTCTGAATCTGCTCTGTTATTTTATGGCCACAACACTAACTTGCTGATAACACAAGTCTGATGACCAAGATTTGGTGAATGTGTAATAATGGATTGTACACCATAGTGCACTAGCTTTCCACTGGGATTTAACCTTGGAACCTAGAAGTTAATGGAGATGATATTCTAAAGCAGAATAAATAAAAACTTATAAGATTTATAAGTTCTTCCACCAACTTTATGGTTTATTCTTCTTACATTTTGGCTACATAGTACTAATAAAAATGTATTTAAAGTTTAAAGCTGTAAATGAAAGGTAATTTCAACAATATTACACAAAAGTTATTCCTTGTCACTTGTGGTAGGCTCATTCCGGTGCCCTCTGGCCAAACTACACCTACTGTATGTACAGTATGACAGATATATGTATAGCTGATTCATCTAAAAGAGGCTGGATCTCAGTGATTTTGCTCGCATCTTTCACAGACAATTGTTTTGAATGTGAGAAATTGGAAGTGTGGCACAAATGAAGATGAGTGAGTGTGTGAGTCTCACACTTAATGCATGAGAGTTGGCAGCTCTGTGCTCAACTGTTAATTACACTAACCATCAGCCACTAACCGTTGGTTGCCATTTCCAATCCAGGAAGGATGTGTTGGCAAAGCAACATAACTGGTTACATAAACTAACAAATCATTATCTATTTATAATAAATGGTGTTTCAGAACTGTTGTATAAAAGCAATATCACACACAAGGTTATGCTGTGCCCTCGTGCCTATGGCTGCATCACAGATGTGCTATATCCAGCTAACTCCCTCTCATGTGGTATTGTTTAATTATGCACTGGGAAAATGGCCACTGATATACACACATTTAATGGGATCTTACCGTTCTCTGTTAAAACACTGACTGAAATGTATATCGAGCTTCCAACCAGGCCATCAATATTTGGGAAAGACTGTTGAATCATTTCTCTAGTGAGCACTGCATGTGCCTCTCCATTAATGATCTGCATGCAACAAAATAACACATTAGGGATCGATCCAAAAACTAACCAACTTATTATGGAATGATGTGTTATAAACAGATATGAAATGAATGACTGAAAGTAAATGTAAGTAAATGACTGAAACAGCAATTATTATGGCTTGTCTTTTAAAGATTTAAACTGTAATTAAATCTGTGAGTGTAACAGTAAAAAGTCACACTTTTTGATAAGAAGCCTACAGAGCTTACTTGTTCTCTTTTTAAGGAGGCTGATAACGTGGTCTTGGTGTCATCCTTTATTACACCGAACACCACAAAGGCAACACCATCCACATATTTTCCAAAAAGTCTCCTTTATATAATTCAATAAGGTTAGATTCTCAAAAATATTGCGTCATGGATCAAATCATGAATGGAAATCACTTAAACACTTAGTACAGGATAGTAAAAATTTCAACACTAAAAAACAGAGCTGTGTTTAATAGCAAAAGCAAGATAATTTCTATATGCACAGGATTGGGATGTAATGTACTGAGTAACCAGGCTATCACATCTATGGAATCTTTCTTGCCTGGTGGGACAGACATATTCCAGGACTCAGATTGTGTGGTTCTGGGAGCATGAGGAATTATTTCCACACATGAACAGGACACCACATAATATAATATAATATAATATAATATAATATAATATAATATAATATAATATAATATAATATAATATAATATAATATAATATAATATAATATAATATAATATAATATAATATAATCACATTAGATCAGAAGTACAAGTACAGAACCAATGAAATGAGGTCTTTTTTTACATTTATTTGAACTTCTGGTAACAGTAATAGTAAAATTGCTTAATTCCAGCACCATATTGCTCAGTATTTTTTTTTTTCTAATGGCAAGACAAAGTGGTTAATTTCTGCATTTTAGGCATTTAATAACATTCAACTCAGAAAATGTAATTTATAGTAATTTATTGTCACTGTAATGCTCTACTTACTTCACAGTTATATCTACTTGAAGGTACTGATCATCCACATAGAAGAAGGACTTGGATGGTTTTAATGCTACCTCAAAATTTGGAAGCACTGCAAAGTGAAACAGAACATTCCAACACACTGATAAAAATACAAAAAAAAAAAAAAAAAAAAATATATATATATATATATATATATATATATATATATATATATATATATATATATATATATATATATTTATTTTTTTTATTTTTTTTACAGCAGAATAGAAATGTTACCATAGTCTTTAATTTCAAATTCTGCAGTGAAGTTCTGTGGTGTGTTTCTATCCCTCACCACTATAGACCATATTCCTGGTCTTACAAAAAAATGCAAATCAAAAATGAGAGATCATGTTAATATTAAGTATAACATGATATAATTATTCCACAGATATTTAAACTTCATAGATTTTTATTAAATGGTGTGAACTCACTTGGCAACTTCAGGTATGGTGTATGATGATGTTATGCTTCCTTGCTTAGGGATGAGTGTTATCCTGCTAATTCCGATACCTTGAGGATCCTTTTGGAAATAAAAGCTTTATTGTTATTATTATTATTATTATTATTATTATTATTATTATTATTATTATTATTATTAAAAATTGCCAGGCAACACTGCAGCAGGTTCAATGGCGGAGTGTCTATAGGTCCTGATAGCTCCGCACTTCGTGTGATCATTTACTGTAGTTAGCAAGTTAAGTTGCATTGTTTAGTTGTTAAGTTAAGGCATCAGGCACAAAGACAAAGCAAAGCAAAAAAAAGAAAACACAAAGCACGAGAACAAGACAAAGGCAAATACCCAGCCTCTGTCATCAAGCCGGCGTGACTAAGAGTGTGAGAGAGCAGCATGCCATCAGTCAAAGTTACAAACACCTCAGTCACATATAAATCCTTGGTAAGGCCTTAGGCCCTGAGAGAATCATAAGTTTTACTTTTTAGTTTCCAGAGCCCCGTCTGGTCTTGCTCAGATGGTGGCGCGCTGGTTATTTTGTGTTTTCAGTTTTCTTTTGTTTCCTTTTAAATTCCTAATTAAAAATGTCATGCTATTTCCAAACTGGAGGGTCTTCCCGTGCGTGTCATAAGCACTCTTACAACCTTCTATTTCATTGACCCCCTCTAAAGCCCTGCGTTAGGGATCTTATACAGTAAATATTATTACATCTTGTGGCGCGGCGCTTCTATTTGCATCACGTAACATATCTTTCAGTAAATACAAGTACATACTTTATGAATCATAGGACCAGAAAATCAGCAGGTACTTATCTGTAGCTCATGAGTAAATTACAGAAGGATTTACAAACTGATAAATAAAAGAAATTCTAGCAGAGTTTTTGTTTGAGCTCTTACTATGATATCCACATAGATTCCTCCGCTCTGTTCAGTGGGCTGCAGATCAGGAGTCAGTGAGAAGATTCTGTAACGAACTGGGAGAAATATTATCAATACACAATATAGAGGCAAGCCAAGAAAAGGTTTCTTTATGTGGCAATGTGATGGGCCCTCCTTATTGGTTTATAGGTAAGTGATTCATCACGCACGATAACCTATCAGAATGGTTCTCGATTATATTTAAGGCGGGAGTTCTCTTACCTGGCGTACGCCATGACTAGGACCGCCCTCACGGTGTGCGCATGAGCGGAAGGTGTGTGGTTTGTGTTTGTAGCTATGTGTCTAATGGAGAGAGGCATGTATACTAAACTGCCGATATTTCTTTTCCCTTAGTGTGCGCAGTGGCCAATTGATATCTGGTTGAGTCAGACTGTCCACTCTTTGAAAGGTAGGTGCACGCTTCTTACGTGCTGTGTATTGCGGCATCGGGTAATGTTAACTGGCGTTTGTTTACTACTTAGCCGTGGAACTTGTTCTGCGCACGCGCCCTTGTGCATGACATGTTTATGAGCTGTGAGCAGCGGTACAACTCGCGTGATAAAACGATTCATCCGGGTAAGTGAGTTTCGTTTTCTCTGGTTCATAGAAAAGATTTATTTTACTAATAGTTCTTTTCTTCCTGGTGCGATAAGGGTGTCTGATGCTGTGCCGGTGAACCGTTCAAAGGCGGAAGTATCTGTCTTCCGCATTGACGGAGGACGGCGCTGCTGTTTTTCTCTTCCGGTTTTGTTGTTTTGCTTTCTTTTTTTTTTTCTTTTTGCATCTGCTCCGGGTTATCGGTTATACCGTGCCTGTGGAGTGTAATCATGGATGGCTTGCTGTAGGATTGGGTTGGAGCTGCCCTGCTGCTACGGCTATCTGCATCTGTAATCCTTACGGATACTATG
This sequence comes from Clarias fuscus, assembly GCA_030347435.1. Lineage (NCBI taxonomy): Eukaryota > Metazoa > Chordata > Actinopteri > Siluriformes > Clariidae > Clarias > Clarias fuscus. The sequence continues at coordinate 22,312,644 of CM059227.1, forward strand.
TTGTGTAGCTTTTGGAGAACTCTGAATTTGATATGACTGCTGCAGTGAGCATCTAGCTCGAAATTTTTGTTTTTGGTTTATTTGTTATTTGTCTTTTTTTTTCTCCTTATTTTCTGTTTGTGTGTTTGTTGTAAAGAGAACTTTTGCTCTTTTATTAGTTTGTTTGGTTTATGTCGTGGATGTGTGTGATATATTGTTGAATGTAATTCTGTCCGTCTTGGGCACTGGGAGGCCGGGAGGTTAGCTATTTAGCTGGAGCACTGGTGTTATTAGAGCAGTGTGGAGTGAAGTGTTGCCTGGATTCACGGTTCACCTTGTGTGAGTGTGTGTGTGTGTGTGTGTGTAGACGCGTGTGTGATGCACGAGTGCACTCGTACTACCGGTACTTCATTTAGCCTGTCCCAGCCATTGTGAAGTCTGTCTGTAATTTGGTTTATTTTTTTTTTGTGAGTATACAGAGTGCCTGGTTGACTTAAGTTTAGCATTGTATGCTAATGAGTTTTTTTTTTTAATTGTTTTATTGTGAAATAGAAAATAAAATTTTTGTACATTGTCCACACGTCTCTCTGGGTTCCTTGGCCTACAAACCTGTGTGTCTTAATTGGGTTATTTCCCCGGTTAACCTCGGGGTGGCGTAATCGGTTCTAAAGTATTTTTTTTCTAAGATCTCAGCACGGTGCCACATTTTTGGCGTAATCGGCAGGATAGGCTTTTCCTTTTCTGGAGAGACGTGGGTACATATGTATTTGGTTTGCTCTGTGTACTGAAGTGTGAGTGTTTTCATTAGGATTGATTTATTTTTGTGCGGCGAGACATTGAGCCGGGGGAGAAAGCAGCAGCGGCGTCCAGTGTGCCTTCCTCGGGCGGTAAGTGAGGTTGGGGCTATAGGTATGGAAGAGGAATTGCGCAAGTTAAGAGAGATGGTAGCTCAGTTAAAAGCAGATAACGACCGGTTACGTCAAGAGCAATCATCTGCTCCTCCGGGTCCTAGTGGGCCACCTCCTGGTGTCAGTGGGCCCCCTCCTTCCACCTCACAATCAAGTAATGAGTGTGTTGTCCTGCCAGAGAGGTATGTTTTTGTACCACGAGATCGAAGGTGTCCAAAATTTAGCGGCAGGTCTAGTCTTGATGTTGAGGAGTGGATCGAGGAGGCCCAGGCATGTATGCAGGCTCGTCACATGTCAGCATCTGATAGAGCTTTCTTCCTCTTTGACCATTTGGAGGGAGAAGCATGAGAGGAGATTCGTTACCGCCCCGATGATGAACGTAATGACCCAGTGAAAATTATTTCTGTGCTACGGGAGTTGTACGGTTGCTCACAATCATATGTTTCTTTGCAGGAGGCTTTCTTCTCCAGTAGACAGCGGGAAGGGGAGTCTTTGTTGGAGTTCTCCCTAGCTCTGATTGGCCTCTTGGAGCAAGTAAGGCAAAAGTCCCCTTATGCCATGCCAAATTTTCAAGTTTTGCTGCGTGACCAGTTTATCGAGCATGTCAATGACAATGCCCTTCGGCGAGAACTTAAGCAATTGGATTTTACATTTTAGATGTACGGGGTGAAGTGCTCCGATGGGAACGGGAGGGTATGTCGGGGAGTTTACGGGGTCGTAGCCATTCACTTCCTTCTGCATATGGTATTCAGTATGGGGTGCGGGGTGAGCCTTGTGAAAACTCTGTTCAGTCTTCTCGGGTGTCTGAGTTGGGTGAAGTTAAAGAAATGCTGCGGTTACAGCAGGAACAGATTAGTAAGTTAACTCAAAGTATCGCTCATTTACAGACCCCCCAGCCCCATAGTCAATCTCCTCGTCATGACCAGATTGTGTGCCGAAGATTTCAGAAACCAGGTCACTTTGCTAGGGAGTGCGATGGGGAGAGTGTACCTACTCGTTTTCCCTTAACTACTACGACACGAGCCACTAGTGCACAGTCTGACTTGCCTGCGCGGTCGGGAAACTAGTCCCCACCGCGTTGCAGAGCCACAGCGCGGTTGGGGAGGAGAACGGCTCGAATACTGCTGTATCTCATTTGATGTCATCTTGCCCGCATCTTCTTGTTCGTAGTGGTAGTGTTCAAGTGCCTTGTTTGGTTGATACTGGGTCTATGGTGTCCACTATTACAGAAAGTTGCTTTCAAACTCATTTTCAATCGTGGGGCGTAGAACGGTTAAAGTCATGTCACTGGCTCCAGCTTCGTGCAGCCAATGGGTTGTCAATTCCTTATATCGGCTACATGGAGTTGGATATTGAGATGTGTAATCGCTTGATTCCCAAGTGTGGGATTTTGGTGGTCAGGGATCCTCCTGGGGGCATGTGTGGTGGAATTCCCGGGGTGCTGGGAATGAATGTCCTTAGTCGATGCTACCAGGAGCTTTTTGGTCAGTATGCCCCTGGCTTGTTTGATTGTCCCTCTTCAGTGGAAGCCCCACCATTTGTTTTACAGGCATTACAACATTGCCATCTAGCAGAGGACCAGTCCTCCGTAGTTTGTATTGGTAAGGTTAAATTGCGGGGTCGTAAGTCGTGTCGTATTCCAGGTGGTATGTTAAGGCTTGTACCTGCCACATGCTCGGAACAGTATGCGGACGGGACTGTTTTGTTTGAGCCTCCGGTGTCCGGATTGCCAGTTGGGCTGCTGGCTTCGCCTGCGCTTGTTAGAGTGGTCCGTGGTACAGTTTATTTGCCTATGGTCAATGTAGGGACCATAGATGTCATGCTGTATGCTGGTACAATTTTAGGAACACTTAATAGTGTTCAGGTGGTAAGTTTGCCAGCTGGGATAACTGGGGAAGAGCCAGTGTCGGTTTCTGTGCATTCTCAAGTTGCGGCGACAGTTGTTCCAGTCCAAGAGCAGATTGAAGCTGTTGATTTGTCCATTTTGTCTCCGGAAGAGCAGGGTGAGGTCAGGGCTCTGTTGCGGCGATATCAGTCTGTGTTCTCAGCTCATGAGGGTGATCTGGGTTGTACGGACTTGATTTCGCATGAGATACCGTTGCTGGATTCAGTGCCTGTTCGTCAGAGGTATAGGCGTATACCGCCATCGGAATATGAAGTAGTCAAGTCGCATATCAACCAGCTTTTAGAAGCCAATGTTATTAGAGAAAGCTGTAGCCCATATGCGTCGCCTATAGTGCTCGTCCGGAAAAAGGACAGAAGTCTCCGCATGTGTGTTGACTACCGTCAATTAAACGCGAAGACGAGGAAGGATGCTTTTCCCCTTCCGCGCATTGAGGAGTCACTCGATTTCTTGACGGGGGCCGGGTGGTTTTCTACTATGGACTTGGCGAGTGGTTACAACCAGGTCCCTGTCCTTGAAAGAGATAGAGCCAAGACTGCATTTTGTACCCCCTTCGGCCTATTTGAGTTCAATCGTATGCCCTTCGGGCTGTGTAATGCTCCTAGCACTTTTCAGCGTTTGATGGAACGGATGTTTGGGGATCAACAGGGTAGTTCCCTACTTTTATATTTGGATGACATTGTGGTGTTCTCCTCTTCCATTTCGCAGCATTTGGAGCGGCTGGAGGTTGTGCTGGGTCGTTTGGAGCAGGAGGGTTTGAAGGCTAAATTGGCAAAATGCGCGTTCTTTCAGAAGGAGGTAAAGTACTTGGGCCATGTTATTTCCACTCAGGGCGTATCCACTAACCCTGGTAAGATTGAGGCAGTTTCACAGTGGCGGTGTCCCACAAGTGCGTCTGAATTGCGCTCGTTCCTGGGATTTGCTAGCTATTATCGCCGTTTCGTGCAGGGCTTTGCAAAGTTGGCGACTCCCCTGCACCGGGCGGTGGCGGAGTGTGCTGCCGGCAGGCCCCGGGTACGGGCTGGTAAGAGCTTTTCTGATGTGTGGTCAGAACAGTGTCAACAGAGCTTTGAGGCGTTAAAGATCAAGCTTACAACAGCCCCAGTGTTGGCCTATGCCGACTTTTCTCTGCCATTTATTTTAGAGGTGGATGCAAGCTATGGGGGTTTGGGGGCAGTCCTCTCTCAGGAGCAGGGTGGGAGAGTGCGCCCCATTGCGTACGCCAGCCGAAGTCTTAGGCCCACTGAGCGCAATATGGTAAATTATAGCTCTATGAAACTCGAGTTTTTGGCGCTCAAGTGGGCCATGACCGAAAAATTTTGTGAATATCTGTTGGGGCATAAGTGCATCGTCTACACGGACAATAATCCTCTTACCCATTTGGCAACAGCTAAACTTGCTGCTACTGAACAACGTTGGGCTGCCCAGCTTGCAGCATTTGATTTCACCATCAAGTATCGGTCAGGTAGGTGTAATAGAAATGCAGATGCTCTTTCAAGACAGGATCCCTCCAGCCAGTGTGAGGTAAGTGCACTGTTGCCAGGAGTTGAAGTGCCGGCTACTGTTAAGCAGGTGTTTGCAGCGGAGCTGCGTCCACCGGTGGTTCAGGCAGTGGTCTCTGTGTTGCCCGGCTTTGGGGGTGACATGCGCTTATGTCAACAGGCTGACCCAGTTATTGGTCAGGTCTTAGGGTTTTGGAGACGAGGAGTTCCCCCTTCCTCGGTAGAGCGTAGACAGATGTCTAAAACCGCCCTGGTGTTACTTCGCCAGTGGGATCGATTGGTGGACAAGGAAGGCGTGTTGTATCGTCGTGTCTTTCGGCCAGATGGAGGGGAGGAAATCCTCCAGTTGGTTCTTCCGTCTGCATTGCATGGTGAGGTTTTGGCCCAAGTTCACCAAGGGCATGGGCACCAGGGTATTGACCGCACCACTGAGCTGGTTCGTCAACGCTGTTATTGGCCAGGCCTGACAGCTGACGTGGCTCGGTGGTGCCGTGAATGTGAGAGATGTCAGGCTGCCAAAGATACACAGTTGGTGCCTCAGAGCTTTATGGGCCATCTGTTGGCAGAAAGACCAAACGAGATCTTGGCCATCGACTTTACTTTGCTTGAGCCCTCGCGTTCAGGAGTAGAAAATGTATTAGTAATGACTGATGTTTTTACTAAATTTACGCAGGCGGTCCCTACTCGGAACCAGCGGGCTGAAACCGTGGCCCAGGTGCTTGTGTCTGAGTGGTTTTGTAAGTTTGGGGTTCCTGCTCGCATCCACTCGGATCAAGGCCGTAGTTTTGAGTCGTCCCTCATCCAACAGCTATGTCGTTTGTATCAGGTGGAAAGGTCTCACACCACCCCATGGCACCCTGCAGGTAATGGGCAGTGTGAACGTTTCAATCGGACCCTGCACAATCTTTTGCGTACTCTGCCCAGTTCGCAGAAGGGTGATTGGGTTTCTGCGCTCCCCCAATTACTCTTCTGTTATAATACGACAACCCATCAAGTGACTGGGGAGTCCCCGTATTTCCTGATGTTTGGTCAGGAACCCCGACTGCCTGTTGATTTTTTGTTGGGTCGTGGTCAAGAGGGGGGCCCTGGCAGTGTTAACAGTTGGGTGTTAGAGCATCAGACCAGACTGCAGGTGGCTTTTGAAGGGGCCCGGAAACAGCTGCATTCAGCTGCGGCACGCCGCAAGGAAAAGCATGACTCTCGTGTTCGGGATGCACCCTTGGACGAAGGTCAGTTAGTTTTTCTTCGTAACTATGGTCTAAAGGGTCGTCATAAGATCCAGGACCACTGGAGCTCGGTGGTGTACCAGGTAGTGAAAGCACCTGGTACAGGAGGCTCAGTTTACACCATTGCGCCGGTTAACGATGTGACTAAGGTGAAGCATGTCCATCGTTCGCTGTTGAAGGCAAGGGTAGGGGGGGACTTTGTAGTGCTTCCCCCAAAGGATGCATCACCAGCTATTGAGGAGCCATTGCATGAGGAGCTTTCCTCATTGGAGGAGGTTGACCTGGTTAGGGTGGTACCGGAGAGTTTACTCGCTGCTACTGAGTTAGAGAGTCAGGGTCAGGTATTGGCTGGCCCCAGGGCAATGGCGGTTGGGGTGGATGCCGCAGTTGAGGCCCCTGTGTGTCCCGGACCATCAGGGCAGGGTGCCGTAAGTCAAGTATCCATGATTGATCCTGGTTTTTCAGGTCCACCTTACAGTGAGGGTGCAGTGCGACGCACGGGGCGAACTACTGCTGGTCGCCATTCCAACCGCAAACATTTGCCTAGGGCCGTGGGGAGGGTAGTAAGTGTTGAGGCTGTTGATGCTTCGTCAAATTCCATGTCCGCACTGTTCCGGCCTTGGGTTTAGGTTAATTTGGGTTAATCGTCGGGGCGACGATTCAAGAGCTGTAGGTAGATTGTGGCAATGTGATGGGCCCTCCTTATTGGGTTATAGGTAAGTGATTCATCACGCACGATAACCTATCAGAATGGTTCTCGATTATATTTAAGGCGGGAGTTCTCTTACCTGGCGTACGCCACGACTAGGACCGCCCTCACGGTGTGCGCATGAGCGGAAGGTGTGTGGTTTGTGTTTGTAGCTATGTGGCTAATGGAGAGAGGCATGTATACTAAACTGCCGATATTTCTTTTCCCTTAGTGTGCGCAGTGGCCAATTGATATCTGGTTGAGTCAGACTGTCCACTCTTTGAAAGGTAGGTGCACGCTTCTTACGTGCTGTGTATTGCGGCATCGGGTAATGTTAACTGGCGTTTGTTTACTACTTAGCCGTGGAACTTGTTCTGCGCACGCGCCCTTGTGCATGACATGTTTATGAGCTGTGAGCAGCGGTACAACTCGCGTGATAAAACGATTCATCCGGGTAAGTGAGTTTCGTTTTCTCTGGTTCATAGAAAAGATTTATTTTACTAATAGTTCTTTTCTTCCTGGTGCGATAAGGGTGTCTGATGCTGTGCCGGTGAACCGTTCAAAGGCGGAAGTATCTGTCTTCCGCATTGACGGAGGACGGCGCTGCTGTTTTTCTCTTCCGGTTTTGTTGTTTCGCTTTCTTTTTTTTTTTCTTTGTGCATCTGCTCCGGGTTATCGGTTATACCGTGCCTGTGGAGTGTAATCATGGATGGCTTGCTGTAGGATTGGGTTGGAGCTGCCCTGCTGCTACGGCTATCTGCATCTGTAATCCTTACGGATACTATGTTGTGTAGCTTTTGGAGAACTCTGAATTTGATATGACTGCTGCAGTGAGCATCTAGCTCGAAATTTTTGTTTTTGGTTTATTTGTTATTTGTCTTTTTTTTTCTCCTTATTTTCTGTTTGTGTGTTTGTTGTAAAGAGAACTTTTGCTCTTTTATTAGTTTGTTTGGTTTATGTCGTGGATGTGTGTGATATATTGTTGAATGTAATTCTGTCCGGAGGTTAGCTATTTAGCTGGAGCACTGGTGTTATTAGAGCAGTGTGGAGTGCAGTGTTGCCTGGATTCACGGTTTGTGTGTGTGTGTGTGTGTGTGTGTGTGTGTGTGTGTGTGTGTGTGTGTGTGTGTGGACGCGTGTGTGATGCACGAGTGCACTCGTACTACCGGTACTTCATTTAGCCTGTCCCAGCCATTGTGAAGTCTGTCTGTAATTTGGTTTATTTTTTTTTTGTGAGTATACAGAGTGCCTGGTTGACTTAAGTTTAGCATTGTATGCTAATGAGCTTTTTTTAAAAATTGTTTTATTGTGAAATAGAAAATAAAATTTTTGTACATTGTCCACACGTCTCTCTGGGTTCCTTGGCCTACAAACCTGTGTGTCTTAATTGGGTTATTTCCCCGGTTAACCTCGAGGTGGCGTAATCGGTTCTAAAGTATTTTTTTTCTAAGATCTCAGCACGGTGCCACATTTAGCACATTTATTTATTTATTTGTTTATTTATTTGAAGTATTTAATTAAGGTGGCATGGTGACACATTTTCTCCATGCTTTGTGGGTTTCCTCCAGGTGCTTTGGTTTCCGCCCACAATCCAAAAGTCATGCAGGCTAGGCTAATTGACATTTCTAACTTGTCCTTGGTAAATATGTGCTTGTGTTCGATGCAATGCCTTGGTACCCTGTCTAGGGTATACTCTGCCTCATGCTCCGAGTGCCCTGGCAAAGGCTCCAGGCCTCATGTGAGCCCGTACAGGATAATAAATGAGAGAAGGATTGAGTGTTTAATCAATTAATTGTACTTTATTAGAGCACCAACCTTGCCATGTATCAGGATTAGATTACCCATTAACTCCTGCAAATCAAGAGTTTCATGAGGATGCCTATTCCTGTGTAGTTCTCTGGTAGGTCTCTGGTAGCACACTTTGTCTTGTGTTTGTCATGCTTATGTAATGTAAATGTGATTAGTTTCTTAATTTTTTATATATTTATACATGTGTCAATCTCTACCTATGAATATTCATAAATATGTATGAAAAGCTTTAGCTTTTGGCTAAACGGCAGTCCATTTAGTGTTTCATCAGTGTGTCCAGACTGTTTTACCTTGTGTTTCTGGTGTGTAAATTCTCTTGTCTGTCTGAATGAATATGTAGCCAGACAGGAAGGAGACAAGGGCCAATTTTTCGAGCAGGGCAGAGGGAAACTGAGCCTGCAGGTAGACATACTGCTTCTCCAGAGGGTCATCACTAAATATGTTTTCATTGTCAGGAATCTAAAAAACAAACATCTTACACAATTAATTAGCTTTCAGTGAGAGCAGCAAAAACAAAACTAAGAACTAACAGAATTCAAACAGGGGTTAAAAACCAAGATATGAGTATGGAAAGGAGTGCAGGAAGGAACAAATTATAATGTGGTCAAAAGACAACCATATAGTGAAAAACAGAAACTTACATAATGAATGCAATCATGAACAAACTGAAATACCTGAGACAAAACTGTTCAAAAACAAAATAAAACAAAAAAAAGCCAACCTAACTAAACAATTTAATACATAAAATAAACCCTCCCACAGACACCATGCAAATCGGTCACAGCCGTGTCACTAGGGGGCAACCCTGACACCAAGCTACTCCACCCCATCTAATTTTATTTTAGGTTCCATTTTTTAAATATTAGAATTGTTTTTCTTTGGTCAAATAAGAGGATATAAAACAGCACTTATTTAAAAGTGAAGCATTGAAATTAGAGAGGGATCTTCAGCTCCAGTCCTGTAGGGCCAGTGTCCAGCACAGGTTGTAATTTGCTAACACCTAGACACACCCATTAAAACTGATAATTAACACATAAGTTGAATTAGCTGTGTTTGATCCAAAAAATTGTAAAACATTGCTGGAAACTACCCATTCAGGACTGGAGTTAAAGACGCCCACTATGGGGTCTAGGCTCCCTTAATGCTTAAAGCTTACAGGATTTTGAACCTACAAAGCCTCAGGACCTAACAGCAGGTTAAGGTAGGACAGGATAGGGTCCATGATTTTTTTTTACACATTTGTGGAAATCACACATCTCATCATTAGAGTAGTAATTTATAATTATTTATTAAGCAATTTATTATCAGTTTAATACATGTATGTATTTAAATTATTATGGCTGAGTTATTGTAGATATTAGATTGTTTTCAGATTGTTTCAGCATTATGCCTGAAGCATCATTCACTGATTTCCACATTTGTGGTTTAATAGCTTTTTTTCACTTCCAAATTTAAAATCGTTCTGTTGTCTTCTGTTGTCACTGGCACTGGTTTTGCTGCATTTGAGAACATAATACAGTGCCTTGCAAAAGTATTTATACCCCTTGAACAAATCTATTTCATTGGAATTTTATGTGATCGACCAACACAAAGTAGCACATAATTATGAATCGGAAGGAAATTTATTTATTTATTTATTTATTTATTTATTTATATTTTTAACAGATTAATACCCGGAAAGTGTGGCATGCATTTGTATTCATTCAGTCCCCTTTATACCCTCAACTTAAATTCAGTTGCCCTCAGAAGTCACGTAAGTAGTAAATAGAGTCCAACTGAAAATGTACATAAAAGAAAAATCCAAAGTATTATTGTATTAGTTTGAGATGTCTGTCTAATATTTTAACATTTGGATTATGCTTTCAAAATTTAAATGTCATAATAGAATTTAATTTGCAGTTATGAAGTCACTGGCAGCAAAATAAATCCTCTTTGTGATCTTCTGGTTTCAAATACAGCTCAGTTCATAGTTTACATTGTGTTACAGTCTGTTCATTTTCTCTCCTGGAAAATAGGCTCTCTTTCTCTCATGTTATTCATATCTTTTTCTTAAATGGCTATTGATTGTTTTGACCTGCACTCTCAAAGAACCCACCTTTATTTCGGCAACAGCCTGGTAGTTGTTAGCAGCAGTGAGGATGACGGACACAGATACCAGGTCTTTAGATTTCTGTGGATGGTTCTTCACTGTGATATTTACAGTGAGGTCATTTCCACTATAATCCTGAGCCTCCACAAACACTCTCTCAGGTGTGCCGACCCGCAGCAGGTTCGGGGCCACCAAGACGTTCCTGTTAATAATATACATGTATTTAAATATTTTTGTTGTAACACGTGTAAAATGTGTCATTTGGTCTGTTTCCATGTTTTCCATGCACATGTACGTGTGTGTGTACTCACAGTGGGTCACACAGGGTGAGCAGAGGGTAAAAAAGAATCGCAGACGTCATCCACACCACGTCAACAAACATCATGCCTGCTTGGTCCTGGCTCACTATGAGGAGTTGTGTGTTACAGAGCAGTACCTCAGCTTTTATACATAATGGCCTCATACACCCCTCTAGAGACCAACTACCAAACATATCTCTTACTCCACCTACTCAGGGGAAGCAGGGGGTATTCAGGGTTTAGGTTAGTTCTCTAAGTCCATTCATTATTAATGCAGCATTTTTTTTCTTTGTTTTTTTAAATGACATTCTACTCGAAAAGTGGAAAGGCCTATTCATTTATTTATTTATTTGTTTGTTTGTTTGTTTCTTTGCTCGTTCATTTTTTATGCTTTGAACACATTAAAATTGAGATCAAAAGATAAATGTAAACTAATAAATCAAAATTTCAGCTATACTTTTCATTATATTTATCACGATATATGATAATTCCTAAACCACTTTTGCATTTTACACATTTTACCTTTTGTCTGAACCCACCCATATTGTATTGATCAAAAATACTGGAACATGACAGGGTTTCTTGTTCTGTCCTGTTAGATTAGACATTTAAACAATTAAGAGATCTACTCTTGCTTTGACTCCTGGGATTTACGTGTAAATCTTGCATTTGTTGTTGTACTCTCTTTGCCCGGTTAGGTAGCTGCATAATAACTCTTGTTTGATACTAATTTAGGGAGGAATGTCCTGGTCCTGGGTCTGAGGGATCTAGGGATCTTCCTACGCTTTTTATGCTACCAGGGGGATATAAAGGGTTAATTAAGCAAAGTTACCGTAAATAAGCTGAATTGCAGCCACCTTGTTGTGTCACTTTAACCTTTGATCACTTGGTAAAGAGTCTGTTATTGATTGTACAGCTGTGGATAAAAGTTTTGAGAATTGCACAAATATAAATTTTCACAAAGTATTCGGCTTCATTGTGTTTAGTTTAGTTTTTATCAGATGTTACTATGGTATACTGAAGTAAAATTACAAGCATTTCATAAAAGTCAAAGACCTTTTTCAAGACCTCTATAATTTGCCCCGTCATGCTAGGAGTCAACTTCTGGGACATCCTGACTGATGGATGCCCATTCTTGCATAATCAGTGGTGTTTGTCAGAATTTGTGGGTTTTTAAAAGGTAAAGATTTCCACACATATAGCTTCTGTAGCCACATTATATATTGGATGGTATTATACTTAAAATAAATAAATAAATGAATTTATAACAGATTTACTTTAAAAGAATGCACTGTGCAAGTTTGGATAAATTTCAACGAAAGGTTTAGAAGGAATGCAGATTGAAGTGTAAAAATGCCAACAATGCCAATGGGAGATGATGAATAATGATCCCTATGTGTCACTCCCACTCACCTAAACTCCACCTGTCTCTGCACCACAGCATATTATACCTCATTATAAATAAACCATACTGAGAGTTTGTACATCATTCTTAGATTTATTGGATAAAATGTACAAAACACTTATAATACACATTTTTGCACAAGCATATTAATTTATGCACATGCAGTCACACACACAATATACTGTTCTGTATGTAAAGTTTACTTTTTTTTAAATAAATGTATAATTGTATGATTGTTTAATATACTGTAGATTATTGTAGCCTTAATCATCTCTCTCTCTCTCTCGCTCTCTGCACATGCACTGGGTGTGAGGAGAGCATGAGGAAGGCTGTTTTTTTTTTTTCACAAGACTGTTTTTTTTTTCCTAGTTATTTTTTTATTAGTGCACGTACAGTAACTACTTAAACATTAAAGTTTAGAATGAGAGAGAGTGAACAAGGCACCATGGCCTTGTTCACTCTCCGTAGTCTCTCCAGAATGGCATTAGGTGTGTTCCAGAGGATGGAGTACAGGTAAATGAGGGTCAATAGGGTCACTGCTCAAACAGGTCAGTCCTGAATATACCGACACCACATAGAGGAACACTGTACCCAGTGAAGATGAACAAAACACAGACACCAAGAGTATAAAACCTGATGTCCCTACAGACACCACTGGCAACAGTAGCCTTGTCCTTAACATCTGCTCTGACTGCAAAAGGCAAAAACATGACTACTGACACACACAAATAACTGAACACACCCATTGAGGAACAGATAAATACATTTTTACAACTGACTAAAAAGGAAGGAGACAGGTGGTTAAAGTATAAAAAAAAAATACTAAAACGTTCAAAACTCTCACAGCAGGAAGTAGGAAACTGAAACCTGCTCCCAGTAAGGACCAAAAAAAAAAAAAGACAATAAATCAGAGTAACACAATGAACACTGAATAGGACTGTAAACAGATGAATGAAATGAGAAAAAAAGAACAAGACTTTAAAAGAGGCTGGGGTAATTGGTGAGGTTGAGGGTCACAGGGGTTTTCTTAAAAAAAAAAACCTTTGTAAATATGTTAATACTGCATGTGTATACATGTGTATGTCTCTCTCTCTCTCTCTCTCTCTCTCTCTCTCTCTCCATGATGTTGAGGTTGATGATCTCACTGCGGTTTTCCTGCAGCCTGAATAAGAAATCATGATTAAGATCTTATAGGGAAAATATTAAACAGACACATGTGCAATACCACAAAAGTCATAAGTTTTTATTTCTTGCAATGATAAGATTTTTTTTTCTTCCCCAAGCTAATTTAACAGTGGCACTTGTGGCTTTGTGGCCATAAGTGCCTAAAACCTTATCATAATGGTCTATAATGGTTTACTGTTTTCCAAGGCTCTTCACCCTGGTGCTGAATCCTGTTGATTACACTGATGAACAAATGAAAGCACTCACTGTTAAAGTGTCGTAATCAGGTGAGATAAAGTGAGGGTCCAAAGATGTGTACGTGTCATCAGGAGGACTCAAGTCAACCATCTGTGTGAAAGAATGAGAAATAAATCATGTGTCCATCATTTGTAGTAATCATTTCCAGACCTGAATGTTTAGATTAAGTGTGTCTCTGAGGACACTTACTGCAAGTGTGTGATACACTTCATTGGAGGATCTGGTCTGAAGATCAAGAGCTGTGTACGTGTCATCAGGTACACTTGAGTGACCATTCTGTGTGAAGATTATAAAGAGTGTGACTGGTATTGTTAGGAAACCTGGAGATCTGACTATCTGAGTAAAGAAGCTGTGCCTCAGATTATATTCTATGACAGCATTTACTACTTTTAGGTTGCTGTTGTAAGTGGAAGCATTGTATCAATGTTTCCTGTTACAGTTCACTTACCTGATGAAACATGGCATCATCAGCTGAACCTTCTTTTCTCTTTCGTCTAAAAAGTAACAATAATCAGAGTGTCCATTTTGCAGATATTTTAGACAGGTTAATAAAAAAATAAACATACTTACCTCATGCATAAAACTCCAATGATGGCAAATAAACACCCACATCCAACAGTGACTCCCAGAACTACATACAGAACGACACGTCTGCCCCCTGTGTGCACTGCAAGATGTTTTCATAGAGACATTATTGATAATAATCAAGCTCTGAAATCCATTACACTGAAAACCCTAATTAATTCAATGGACTTGAGAACCTATTGAGTAAGCTCATTCCCTCAATTGAATTGAGTAAAGGATTTTCCAAAACTTGTATATTTAAGTTCAATTAACTTGGTGCTCATGTACACTGAACTTAAATTATTAGGTTCGACTAACTTTTCGTTTTATAAAGTGCGCTTAAACTATTAAGTTTACTTACTCACATATTTAAGTTAACTTAACTTGAAAACTTAAATACACTCACACACTACAGGCAATTTGGGAACTACCCTACAGTACATCGCATACTACTTTTGACTATTGCAGCTTTGCACAATTATGAATACAGCATATTGAATGCATTTATAGTTCAAAATTACACAATATAAAAAAAAAAATACTGTAATGAAAATAAAACTGTATATGTATGTATTAAAACGTATTTGCATCTTACAAGTTGAATTAAGTTGATTTCTTATCTTCATATCTTCACAAAATCATAATGAAAATTTTGTTAATTAATAGCGAGACTAGCAAAGTTTGACATCACTAACGCACACACTACAGGCAATTTGGGAACTACCCTACAGTACATAGCATACTACTTTTGACTGTTGCAGCTTTGCACAATCATGAATAAAATATACTGAACAGCATATTGAATGCATTTATAGTTAAAAATTACACAATATTAAAAAATACTGTAATGAAAATAAAACTGTATATGTATGTAATAAAAAGTATTCGCATCTTATAAGTTGAATTAAGTTGATTTCTTATCTTCATATCTTCACAAAATCATAATGAAAATTTTGTTAATTAATAGCGAGACTGGCAACGTTTGACATCACTAACTGATACCAAGTAGCTGATGTTCTTTGTAGTGTAATGTAAAAATTTGTAATAATGGCTGGGGTGTCCCTTATTATATAAATGTAACATTAGGATTTAAACTAACATATTCCACATATATTCACAATAATTAAAATAAATTGGAACTTGGATTATGAACATAATTTGTTCCAGAAACTGGCTCATATTTCAAAACACACGTAAACTAAATCCCATTTTCCTATTAGAAATAACGGACACTCAAATTATTTGTTCCACAGCCCAAAAAAATAAATACATAAAAATAATTCATACAAAATACAAAGTAAAAATAAAACAAATTAACCTGCACTTTACCTTAAAAAAAAAAGTAAACATAAATCTCACAGATAAGTGTTTCTATTTGTGTGCGCAGGCGCTGTGTGTGTGTGTGTGTATGTGTGTTTGTGTGAAGCTAAAGTAAGGAGCCCCTCCCCTCTCTCTCTTCTCGTCATACACAGTAACCCGTCCCCCTCTCTTATTTGAGTTTCACACACACGCGCACACACAACACAAACACTGTTTCATTGAACAAATAAACAAGAAATCTCTCTAATGACATTCGATTGAGCATCACACTAACGGAATCACTGCTGTAAATTAAAAATAAATCTCTAATGTCTCTAATGAGATTTTCTTTTCCTTTACACGTGCACACACAAGTGTTATAATACACGCCACTGTACACACATGCATACAGATACAAAATAAAATATATTTTACACACACACGCGTGGTCACAGTGTTATAGTATACATGTGTGCATGGATATTTATCAAAAATATTAGAAAAGGTAAGATCATCTCAAATATGCACATTCTTGCAGTAAAACAACATCCTCAAAGAATTTCAGTCAGGTTTCAGGATCAATCATAATACAGACTGCAACTGCACTAGTTAAAATTGCAAATGACTTATTTTTAGCTTCGGACCAAGGCTGCATCTCAATACTAGTCTCGTAAACCAAGACTTGCTCATTTTTCAAGACAAAATGTATTAAAAATCTTTGCTCGTCTTGCAGAACACAAACTGCGTTACTCACAATCTGAGGGTTCACTGTGCTATTTTTAAAGTTTATTCCTAGATAACTTTACTTATTGAAATTAAAATGGCGAACAACAACAACAAGCTTAAATCAGCCATTAAGGACAGCCTTTTGTAATTATCTACCAATCAGTGCATTAGTTCTCTTCTTGCCAGGCAGAACTCCTTAAAGAACAACCATGTCAAAGGGAGACCAGAGTGAGCTACTTTAATAAATTCGGATTTTGAGTTCATAACACTTTAAATCTTAAGTTCAAATATTTTGCAGGTAAGTTATGAGTAGAAAATACTAAATTTCAAGTAATATTTAGTCAAGATTGCTTGATTGTTTAACTAATGACTGCATTAGGGTTTACAATATACTTCATGTTTTACTGTAGTGACTGATTAACTGATCTAAAAATCAACAGCCGATTATTGAAAAACATCATAACAATCAGCCAAAACCAAAAGTAATTATACAAAGAGTTAGTCTGCAAAACCAGATAAATCCATTTTGGCAGTTTCAGGAAAAAAATAGATTTGGGAAAAATGCAAAAAGAAATCTACAATGTAATATCAGTGACATGTTGTTTCACTGTTATTAAAAAAAATATATATCAAAACCAGGCTCTGTAATTTTTGTAGTTCTCAACTATGCAGGTATGCTAGAAAACATGCATGCTTATATTTAAATAATATTTTTTAAATATTTATATGCATTTCCGCTAATCTGTGGTTAGCTGTTTTGCAAGTGTATGAGCCTGTAATTTTTCCTTTATATTTTGAAAATGTACCAGCATTAATGTGCTCAAGTATTTAGCTCATGTTCACAATTTTTGTAGTTAGCAAGTTTGCAAATAAGCTAGCACATAAGCCCATATCTGGTTTCCCTCTAGATAGCAAGAGAGACTGACATTTAACTACACATTTGGTTAATGACCAGCTAAACATATTTATTTATGTGAAACCTCTAGTGAAACCTTATATTACATCATGACTTGTTGTGTATAGGATTATAATTTAGCACAATAGCATAAGCCATGTGCATTGTTTTCCTTTTAGTTACTGCTTCATTACTGCTCGTATTAATTGTAGCCCTTAAAACATAGTCTATTATTTTGCCTATTTTGTGCTCAAACAAATGATGTCACATTACACTGCACAATCCTGAGCTCTATATTTATGTTTATCTAAGAACAAATAATGGCTAAAATTCTTTGAGCTTTAAGTGCTATATGTGTTTTGAGGAGGAGCTTTTAAGTTTGTATGTGTGCATAAATAAAATTGTACTTACTTTGTACATCAAGAGTGACAGCATGGGAGACAGCACCTTGTCCACGAAGGGCACAGATATAATCACCTGAATCATTCTGACTGACTGATGGAAGTAGGAGGGGGTTAGAGGAGGAGATATAGGACAATGGACTTCCAGTTTTGTACCAGATGAATGATGGAGTGTTAGTCAGGCTGCAGGTGGTTTTACATGTGAGGGTTATGTCATCTCCCTCAACCACACTATCAGGAATCATCTCCACCTGAACTTCTGTGAAATAAGACGAAATATAAATTACATGCCATGTAGGTGTATAAACAAAGAGAACAGTATCATGTGTTATTCATAATTCTGTGGCCAATTTCTATACCCAAATTTAATATCATTATAATATATGAAATATAACGAATATATAATTTATACCTAAATACTAATACTAATACTATACCTGACCCATCTGATAGAAGTCCATGATGCTCACAGAAGGCTGGAGAAACCGCTGATGCTAACATCAAACCTTATTTTCTAATTCATTTTACGATTATTTTCTTTTCTCTTATGTACAGTCATGGCCAAAGGTTTTGAGAATTACATAAAGATTGAAATTTGGAAAAGTTTTTATAATAGAAATTTGCATACTCCAGAATGTTATGAAGAGTGATCAGATGAATTGCATAGTCCTTCTTTGCCATGACAATTAACTTAATCCCCCCCAAAAAAACTTTCCACTGCATTTCATTGCTGTCATTAAAGGACCTGCTGAGATAATTTCAATAATCGTCTTGTTAACTCAGGTGAGAATGTTGACGAGCACAAGGCTGGAGATCATTATGTTAGGCTGATTGGGATAGAATGGCAGACTTGACATCTTAAAAGGAGGGTGATGCTTGAATTCATTGTTCTTTCATTGTTAACCATGGTGACCTTCAAAGAAACGCGTGCAGCCATCATTGTATTGCATAAAAATGGCTTCACAGGCAAGGATATTGTGGCTACTAAGATTGCACCTAAATCAACAATTTATAGGATCATCAAGAACTTCAAGGAAAGAGGTTCAATTCTTGTTAGGAAGGCTTCAGTGCGTCCAAGAAAATCCAGCAAGCACCAGGATCGTCTCCTAAAGAGGATTCAGCTGCGGGATCGGAGTACCACCAGTGCAGAGCTTGCTCAGGAATGGCAGCAGGCAGGAGAAGAAAAGGTGAGCGCTACCATCAGTCCTGTGTCATGCTAACAGTAAAGCATCCTGAGACCATTCATGTGTGGAGTTGCTTCTCATCCAAGGGAGTGGACTCACTCACAATTTTGCCCAAAAACACAGCCATAAATAAAGAATGGTACCAAAACAGCAACTTCTTCCAACAATCCAACAACAGTTTGGTGAAGAACAATGCATTTTCCAGCACGATGGAGCACCGTGCCATAAGGCAAAAGTGATAATTAAGCGGCTCGAGGACCAAAACGTTTAAATTTTGGGTTCATGGCCTGGAAACTCCCCAGATCTTAATCCCATTGAGAACTTGTGGTCAATCCTCAAGAGGTGGGTGAACAAACAAAAACCCACTAATTCTGACAAACTCCAAGAAGTGATTATGAAAGAATGGGTTGCTATCAGTCAGGATTTGGCCCAGAAGTTGATTGAGAGCAGCCGAGTCGAATTGCAGAGATCCTGAAAAAGAAGTGCCAACACTGCAAATACTGACTCTTTGCATAAATGTCATGTAATTGTCGATAAAAGCCTTTGAAACATATGAAGTGCTTGTAATTATATTTCAGTACATTACAGAAACAACTGAAACGAATATCTAAAGGCAGTTTAGCAGCAAACTTTGTGAAAACTATTATTTGTGTCATTCTCAAAACTATTGGCCACGACTATAGAGCACTTTGAATTACCATTGTGTATGAAATGTGCTATATAAATAAACTTGCCTTGCACCTTGCTTTAAGTTGAGTTGATGATTCTACTTCTAAAATGTGAATTAGGTGGATCAAATTTGTTAAAATTTTCCTTTGAGATCTCTGACTACTGTCCAATCTGTTGGGTGGAGACCTAATGTGTAAACTTAACATTTCGATCATTAGTGATCACCGAGGTCTGTCAGTCACTTATTCAGAGGATGTTGACTACCGCAGTGTGAAATATGACCCAAGCAGCCTAACTTATATTTATAAATGGAGGCTATGTGATGCTGCTGTGAGAGCAATGAATCAGACACTCATTGACAAAGCAACATTAGGGAATTTAAATAAATGTGTTGTGCCTTACTGAATATCCACCAGATGGAGCATGGAAGGACTTTACCTTAAAGCCAGACCAAGTACAATGAAGAATTGTGTATCATTAGTTAGCCTAAAACAATATTGTTTCCAATTCTGAAGCAAACATGAATTTTATTTTGTTTTACAATAGATCTTTCATGATGAATGTGCATATATCTGCGTCATATTATATTCATAATGATGAAAAGAGATGCCCTAAATCATGCTTTAAAATTCATAATAACAAGTTTCTTATATAGTTTTTGTAATTTCTTAACAGGTAAACAATGAAAGACATGACAATGCCTCGGTTTAAATGGTCTTGAAATTTATAAAAATTTTCTGATAGTAAGCTATCTGATAGTGTTAACTATGCAAATGTCCTGATTCATGAATATGTCAACATGTCTTCGTTAAAACGTAAAAATGAGTCAACATTGAGCACCATCAGTAGACATGAATGAACAAATATGAACATGAAGTACTTCAGAATTTTTATAAAAATAATAATCATGCTTTTTTGCTGTTTATGTCCAGCATTGAATAATTATTTATTCCATTGTTTGATCACGGCTGGAAATAATAGCTGGAATGTGATTGTGAATTTATGACTGAAATAAAGCTAGTCATCGGCGTTTATAAAAAGTGCAGACATACTCCCCCAGACATCCCCAAGTCATCGCCTCTTACAATAATGCAGATCAACCATACTATACCTGTCCATAAATGAAAAGAAACATTTAAGCATGTATGCAAAATGTATTTCATTTAATATTACAGATTCAAACACGTAGCTTCAGTTCATTGTGATGCAGACAAAATGTCCAGGATGGAAACGGTTTTTGTTATTTTACAAAATCTGAATATATTCAGTAAATGAAAAAAAAATTTAATTACACTCAAAGTATCAACACTACCTATGAAGTCTGATTTAATTGATACCATTAAACATTTTATTTACGTTTATCTTTTGCTGGCGAAATACATTTTAGGCAGAGACGTCTGCTCTGTCTTGTTAATTTATTTTAAACCCCTTAAATCTGCCAATTCCCCCATCAGCAAAACTGGTTTGATAAGTTCACACTTGAAAGGTGAGAAGAGGGATTACAGTAACTGGGGGTTCTGTGGGTGTTCATATCGGAGCGCGCTGTCGCGTTGTATTCAGCGAACTGACAAAAACTAAATCATATTTGCTTCAGCACTGGAAACAATATTGTTTTAGGCTAACTTTATTAAAGATTATACACTTTCGTATTCAGAATTGAGGGATTTAAATGAAATTAACAAGACCGAGCAGATGTCTCTGCCTAAAATGTATTTCGCCAGAAAAGCATAGAATAAATAGAAATAAAATGTTTAATGGTACCAATTAAATCAGACTTCATAGATCAAGTTGATACTTTCAGCGTAATTGACAAATTTATTGAATATATTCAGATTTTGTAAAATAACAACAACTGTTTCCTTCCTAGACTTTTGTCTGCATCACAATGAACTGAAGCTCAGCACTTCTTTCCTTGATTTAATCTGTAATATGTAAGTGAAATATATTTAGCGTATATGTCTAAATATTCCTTTTTATTTATGGACATGTGCATTACGAAGACCTGTGTTCAGTTGTTCCCCGCACCGTGTATCAGCACGGAGAGTGTGTGTGTGCTTGTGCGAGTCTGATAGTTTTAACTAACTACCTGATTCGTGAATATGTCAACATATCTTCGTTAAAGCGCAAAAATGTGTCGACATTGAGCACCATCAAAAGACATGAATTAACAAAAAAAAAATTTTTTTGGTAAATGTTCTTATATGCACACGAAGTGATTCAGGCTTTTTATAATAATAATCATGTTTTTTTGCTGTTTGTGTCCAGTATCGAATAATTATTTCATCCATTATTTGACCACGGTTGGAAGTAAGAGCTGGAATGTGGTTGTGAATTTATGACTGAAAGAAAGCTGTTTAATAAAGATGCGTGAACCCCGATTTGTGCGTGAACTTTCACTTTACAAAAAGGCAGCGTTTTGATCAAAATGCTGAAAACGCGTGCGATTTATCGATAAAAATGCCAGTAAGTCATCGCGTTTCGCAATAATGCAGATTAAACATAATAAATAACATAAATATTAAACATAAATAAAAAGGAATATTTAAGCATATACGCAAAATACATTTCACTTATTATTTCACAATATTACAGAATAAAACAAGGAAAGAACGTGTTGAGCTTCAGTACATTGTGATGGCGAAATACATTTTAGACAGAGACGTCTGCTCGGTCTTGTTAATTCTTTTTAAACCCCTCAATTCTGCCAATTCCCCCATCAGCGAAACCGGTTTGATAACTTCACACCTATTGTGAATGAACGGTGAGAAGAGGGATTACAGTAACTGGGGGTCTGCATTTGTTCACCTCGTTGCGCGTTGTATTCAGCGAGAAGACTAAAACAAAAACAAAATCATATTTGTTTCAGCATTGGAGACAATATTGTTTTAGGCCAACTTTTAATAAAAATTATACACTTTTGTATACTTTTGTCTTTTTGCACACACGCGTGTGCATCTTTAAATTTGAACAGAAAATAATAGTGGGCTGGTAGGCACATTATTTTTCATAAAATTTAAACGGCTAAAAGAAGTTAAATAAATAAATTAATAATTACGTTTGCGTTACATTTGAGCACTCATGTGTAAATAACTTTTTCATTGTATATACTCTCATATCATATATGTGTGTCTAATACTGTTTTATTCATATTTTACATTACATGCAGTTTGTAATTTACTTGCAATTGTACTTATATAACCTACATATCTACAGTATAAGCATATTTAACTACTTCAGCAGTGAATGAGAAATTTGGTCTGGCTTTTAGATAAAGACCTTATTTGATATAATTGTATTATTTAATGAATTATCTTATTATAAATACAATTCTTATTCTCTCTATTCTTGTCGAATATAGTCCGTCAGATCAAGCATTGTGTCAGAAGATTCTGCTGAATTTCTTCTCACCTTTAATTCATGTTAGGTGTGAATTTATCAAACTGGGTGCGCTGTTTGCAAATACTGTAGGGGGGGTTTAGATGAATTAAGAAGACAGAGGGAACGTCTCTGCCTAAATTTTATTTCCCCAGCAAATTAAATCAGATTTCATAGTTGGAGTTGATACTTTGAGTGTAATTCACAAATATACTGAATAGGCACGGATTTACTGAATAGACTCAACATCCCAGAGCCCAACCCTAATTTAAATTAAAATATTTAATTAACAAATATAGTAAGTAAAACAGTAGCAGTAGAAAAAAAAATTCTTTAGACTCCCCGTAAACCCGTAAAATTATATGCACTGTAAATAGGTACTGAACATCTGTATGAATAAACCGAGATGCCCACCCCTGTCAAAATGGTGAATTCAGAGAAAGGCTCCCCGCGAGAGGTTGTGTGAGGACCACTGAGCTTCTACTGTCACACCTGTGCCATGTCAGCCCTGGGGAATAAGATCTGGGTTGCTGGATTACTGAGCCGACGCTTTGTCTCCCCCTAGTGTGTTTACGTGCACTTTTGCACCAAATTAAGTTCACCTGTGCCTCCCCGTGTGTCTCCCTATTTATTCCGGCCGAACCTGTAGCCCATTGTCTGTTCACTGTTGTGCACCTTAATGTTAAAGCTTAGACTGAAAAAACGTATTTGTTCCATCTCTTCCCCAGGACTGAACAGTGTCTGCAGAGCCGGGTTACGGTCGTTTGGAAAGGCCAGCATCGAGGTCAAAGTCAAGGCTGAGAGATTCTCATCCTTCTTTGATTGGGGAGTCATCCTTTGTCTTGCTTTGTTGTTTTGGACTCTTATGGACATTTGCAGCTCAAAAATAAACTGTTTTGTTTAAGTTCACCCTGCATCTGCGTCCGCCTCATTGTATACAGACATGACATCTACAAATTCTAAAATCGACTGTTTTTTAATACCTGCAGTGGAAGAGTCTGTGAATTTATTTACCATAAGCATTGTAGTATTGTTTTTAATCACTATATACACAACCTATTATTTCACTCATACTATTTTACAAATGGAATATTTTTTTATGTTACACTCTAAAAACTGCTGGGTTAAATGTTAAAGTGCTGGGTTATTTTATTGTAACATCTGTACCACCGCAGCACAGGGAAATAAGATCTAGCTCACCGGATTACTGAGTCGACGCTTTTGTCCCCACCTAGTGTGTCTACGTGTGTACTACCTGCACTTAAACACTAAATGAAGAGCACCTGTGATTCCCTTGTGTGTCAGCCTATATATTCCAGTCGAACCCGTGGCACTCCGCCTGTTCACTGTTGTGCAATGTCTTTATGTCTGTGTGTGCCTATTCATTAACGTGCGTTTTCATCTTGTTTTCCCCCCAGGACTGAGCAGTGTCTGCAGGTGTGGTTTCGTTTAAAGGTGGACGTGTCGTCGCCTGGCACCAGGTCTTCCGGACTGAAAGCCTCTTTTGTTTGTTTTGTAATCTTTTTGTTTTGCCCACCTGCAGACCCAGTCAGGGGAGGTTTAAGTAAGAAGAGTCTTGTTTGTTAAACGTTGACTTGAAAAGAAAAAAGAAATAATAAACATTCACGAAAAGAATGGAATCTGCTTCTGCGTCCGCTTCTTCCCGGAATGACATGACAGATGAACAGGCCCTACAGGACGCAGCAGAAATCCCCCTGCCAGAAGAAGACCCCCCCCGTACTCGAGTACATCAGAGGACAACAGCATGAGATCGATAGTCTGGCTCGAGCAGTCAATGACCTGGCTCACAGCGTGGAGCAGCCCGTGTCACGTCGGTCTCCAATATTTTCTCCTAAGCCGAGCTCCGCACCATCACCACCACGAAAGATATGCTGGAAATCCGGAGGGGTGCAAACGTTTCCTCCTGGCCTGTGAACTATGCCTGGCGGAATATCCGGACATGACTGACTTACAAAAGGTCAGCTTTATCACGCAACAGCTCACCGGCTCGGCGATGGACTGGGCGACGGCAGTGTGGAGCGCGGGCGGAATCGCAGCAACCAACTATCACCAGTTTCTCTCGGATTTCCGCAACATGGTTGACCATCCTGATCAGGGAAGAACAGGGGAAGAACAACTGCTGAGGCTGCGGCAAGGAACCGCCACCGTCGCAGATTATGCGATTAAGTTTCGGGTGCTGGCTGCGGAGAGTGGCTGGTGTGATCGCAGTCTGTTGGCACGGTTCAGAGATGGATTACAACCAGAGGTGCAATTAGAACTCGCCTGTAGGGACACTGGAATGTCCCTGGATGAGTGTATTGGACTGGCAATCCGGTTGGACCAGCACCTCCGTGGCCAGAAACGTCATCTTTTCCTGAAATCTACAGCAAAACGTACGGATTACAGCGGCCACCTCAGTCTCAGTACCCCCCTGACGGAACCACGAGAGGTAACACCGGGAGAACCAATGGACGTTAGCGCATCCCGCCTTACGGCTCAGGAGAGACAAAGAAGAATATCTGCTGGACTTTGTCTGTACTGCGGGGGGGGGACACAGAATAAACACCTGCCCATTACATAAAGTAACCCACATCACCCCACCTCGCACTCATCACCCATTTTGCTTAAAAGCACACTTGTCTTATGTCAATCACTCACTGTGTCTTTCCCCTTATAGATTCCGGGTCGGCAGGAAACTTCATCTCCTCTTCCCTTCTTTCCTCGCTGCGAGCTCCAATGTCGAAGCTACCATACCCTATTGCGATTAAAGCTCTAGATGGTCACAACATGAAACAATCACAAGTTAAACAAATATCCGCGTCACTTCGGTTAACATTTCCCGGTCATACGGAGGAATTAAAATTCTTTGTGCTCCCTCGGTCTGATCATTCCGTTGTGCTGGGTCTCCCCTGGCTTAGCTCCCATAATCCCAATTTCGATTGGATGAATTCTCGCATCGTTTCCTGGGCCCCTAGATGTGCTAAGACATGTATACCGTCGGCATTGATGGTCCATACCACCTCAATTGAAAGCCCGATTGCCCAAGTCTATAAAAGTGCCATCAGAGTATGAACGGTTTCGAGACGTGTTTAGTATTAGGCCAGCAGGACGACTTCCCCCTCATCGGCCGTGGGACTGTGCGATAGAGATTTTGCCGGGGAAAACACCGCCGAGCTCGCGCATTTATCCACTGTCCATGGAGGAAACCCGGGCTATGGAGGAATACGTGAGTGAAGCTCTCCAGCAAGGTCTTATCAGCAGGTCCACGTCACCCGCCCTCGGCAGGTTTTTTCTTTATCGATAAGAAAGGGGGGGGCTTACGCCCCTGTATTGATTTCCGAGGTCTCAATGCAGTAACAATAAAATACAAGCACCCTCTGCCACTGGTACCGGCTGCTATCGACCAACTCCGAGGTGCCGCCATCTTCACCAAACTCGACCTCCGCAGCGCCTATAACCTCGTCCGTGTGCGAAGAGGCGATGAATGGAAGACTGCGTTTAGCACGACATCAGGACATTACCAATATAATGTAATGGCGTATGGACTGGTAAACGCACCTGCGGTGTTTCAGGGGTTCATGAACGACGTGTTTAGAGATATGTTAAACCGGTATGTTATAGTATACTTGGATGACATCTTGGTTTACTCCCGGTCATATTCTGAGCATGTCCGACATGTAACCACCGTCCTTCATCGGTTACGCAAACACGGGCTCTATGCAAAGGCGGAGAAATGAGATTTCCACAAAAGGGAGGTTGCATTCTTCGGCTATCGCATAGGACCACGGGGGGTCGAGATGGAGACGACCAAGGTCGCGGCGGTGCAACAATGGCCAGAACCAAGATCAGTGAAGGCGTTACAAAGTTTTCTGGGTTTTGCTAATTTTTACAGACGATTTATTCGAGGCTTCACTACACTCCTAAAAGGGAAACCAAAATGTCTTCGTGAATTTCCTCCGGAGGCACGTAAGGCATTCCTACGTCTCAAAACAGCTTTTACTACAGCACCAATCCTTAGATTACCCGACCCGACTAAACCTTTTTTAGTCGAAGTTGATGCTTCCATGGTAGGGATAGGAGCGGTGCTGTCACAACGTCAAGGCGACCCAGAAAAACTCCACCCCTGCGCTTTCTTCTCGCGTAAACTAACACCTGCCGAGCGCAACTATGATATCGGCAACCGTGAACTACTAGCAGTTAAAGCGGCGTTAGAGGAGTGGCGGCACTGGTTGGAGGGAGCTGGATACCCATTCGTAGTACTCACCGATCATCGCAATCTCGAGTACATCCAGCAAGCGAAAAGATTAAACCCTCGCCAAGCCCGCTGGGCGCTGTTCTTCACGCGCTTCCGCTTCACTATCACCTATCGTCCCGGGTCAAAGAACAAAAAAGCGGATGCGTTGTCGAGGTATTATCCGGCACCTGAAGCTGCTTCAAAACCAGAACTCATCCTGCCCTCGTCTCTCGTGGTGGCACCGATCACGTGGGACCTCGACTCGGAGATAGCGCAAATGGCACGGTCCCACCCCGCGCCACGACAATGCCCTCCGAGGCGAACCTACGTGCCGGAGCCACTACGAGAGCGAGTAACGATACAAGCGCACACCAGTGTGGCAGCCGGACATCCCGCCGTAATTCGTACTTCTAGGCTACTGGAACCCAAGTACTGGTCGACGAATATGCGGAAGACGGTAAGAACAGTTGTTTTATCTTGCGTGGTGTGTGCGGCAAATAAGAGTCCTCGACACCTACCTGTTGGAAAATTAATGCCCTTAGCAATGCCAAACAGACCGTGGTCCCACATTTCAGTGGACTTTGTCACGGATCTGCCAGCTTCGAAGGAATACACGACTATTCTAATTGTGATAGATCGTTTCTCTAAGGGATGCAGATTCATCCCATTAAGCTCTCTCCCGTCCGCCTTCCAGGTGGCGGAAACCCTTTTTTCAACAGTGTTTCGTTGCTATGGCATACCCGAAGATATAGTGTCCGATCGTGGTCCCCAATTTATCGGCCGAGTCTGGAAAGCATTCTTTCAGAAGTTGGGGACCACTGTTAGCCTATCATCAGGCTATCATCCGGTCAAACGGTCAGGCAGAGCGGACTGTCCAAGAACTCGTAAAATATCTTCGAGCATATTGTAGCAGCCGACAGCACGAATGGGCAGAATGCTTAATCTGGGTGGAATATGCACAAAATTCACTACGTCACTCCGCAACCGGCCTAACGCCGTTTCAATGCATACTTGGGCATCAACCTCCGCTATGTCCCTGGGACGCTACTCCCACCGAAGTGCCAATGTTGGACAAGTGGTTTAAGAAAGCGGAGAAAGTATGGGAGGATGCACACACACGAATCGCCCAAGCAGTTCATCGCTTTAAAAGGTATGCCGATAGACGACGAAGGGAAAGTCCTCCGCTCCAGGTAGGCAATAGGGTATGGCTCTCGACGAGGGATCTTCACCTTAACCTTCCCTGTCGTAAACTCACTCCACGATACATAGGTCCCTTCCCCATTCTGTCCCAAATTTTCCACATTTCTCTTCTCAGACCAGTGATCTGGGGGCCGCTGGACGAGGGCATAGCGGAACCAGCAATCCCCAGGGCTGTGGAGATAGAGAGAACCCCTGCGTTCAGAGTCTAAGAACTTCTAGACTCCCGGAGGAGAGGGGGCTCCCTCCAATATCTAGTGGATTGGGAAGGGTACGGCCCGGAGGAACGGAGCTGGGTCCTGGCCCGAGACATTCTACACCAAGAACTAATTACAGAATTCCATCGAGCTTGGCTGGATCGCCCAGCACCACGACGTCCGGGTCCCCCCCCCCCACCGGCAATCCCTTCAGGTCGGTGGGCCCTGACTCCCTCCGGTAACGCGGAGAGAGCACTCGTACCCCCCTCGGGAAGCCGGTCCTGTGGGGGGGGGTACTGTAACATCTGTACCACCGCAGCACAGGGAAATAAGATCTAGCTCACCGGATTACTGAGTCGACGCTTTTGTCCCCACCTAGTGTGTCTACGTGTGTACTACCTGCACTTAAACACTAAATGAAGAGCTCCTGTGATTCCCTTGTGTGTCAGCCTATATATTCCAGTCGAACCCGTGGCACTGTTCACTGTTGTGCAATGTCTTTATGTCTGTGTGTGCATGTTCATTAACGTGCATTTTCATCTTGTTTTCCCCCCAGGACTGAGCGTTTGGCGTTTGGCTTCAGTAGACACACAATACCTCAGATTGAAACATGACTGCCCCCTACAGGTAATGAACAGCATTTTCACAGCTTCCCGGGAGCTGCCGCGGAAGCACGCTAGATCCCTTTTCTCGAAACGTGCGTTCTTAATGGTCAGATCTGTACATGAAGTAAGATGTAGAAGTAGATCAGTCATGCATTTTAGTCAGAGCTGACAAGCCACCCCCTTTTACAGTCTGGTCATCATGTCCATGTGTCTCTCTGTCTAAACCAGACACCTCTGAGTCGAAGAATATTGGTCCATGGTTGCTTGGAATGATAGTGGGACTGGGAGCCCACTATGATCCAATAGTCCAATACAGCCCAAAGGTTGATGAATATAATATGAAGCTCAAGTGAGTTTTCTAAGCTGAGAGAATTGTGGAAATTATCCTAAATGTCTAAGAAGACCCTAGACTAAATGATGTTTCTAGCTCACTAGGGGAATACCTAAAAAGACCCTAGACTAAAAGATGTTCCTTGTTTACTGGGGCCCCAAAACAAATATCAAATTCAAATTATATTTGTCAAGTACACAGCCATACACAGTACGATATGCAGTGAAATGCTTCTACGACTGCCCGTGGCCATAAAACAACAAGATGATCAATAAGAAATAAATAATGAAATAAAATAAGAATAAAATCTAGAAAAACTTTAGCTGTAGAAAATATATAAGATGAGGACAAAATATAAATTATAAAATATTTAAAAAAAAAACGTAGCTGTATGAAATATAGACCATATGGCAGTACAAACATGGAAAACATAGAAACTGTCATGGAAATTGACACAGAATTTAAATAGGAAATATGACATGGGGTTAGTTGGAATTTGCCCAGTGGTACAAATCACCCCAAAATCTGATTAAAGGTCCTTTAAAATCCAAAGCTATAGCCTATAGCCTAAATTACCTCTTTAATACCGAATTAAAACTGGCATTATAAACTACTTCAGAATTGGGCATCGCAAATCATAAAAGGCCATAAAAGGCCTCATCAAGCTGTTGATGAAAGAATGGTTGCATAATTAAATTTTTCTCAAACTTTTTCCTCATTTTTGTAGGAGTATAAAAATAATATTAATGATAGATAAAAATTAGATCCTGTAGCACCAGGATTATCCAAATTCAAATTTTATCAAATTCAAATTTTATTTGTCACATACACAATCCTACACAGTACGATATGCAGTGAAATGCTTATCCAGGTGTTTATGTGCAGTACCAGCAACTGAAAAGGCAGGTGTAGCCTAAAGATATATATAATGTAATAATGTATATTATACTATAATAGATTATAGTGACCTAACATTCCTAGTTGCACAACATTGTACATGATGTACCTAGTTCCACAACATTGTGTCATGTGTGCTGGCTTGAGCAATAAAAACTATAACACCACATTGTTAGAAATGCCTAACATCACTGTGTAACACACAACATGACATTTTGAGAGCTGAATCTCTTCCCACACATTTATCAGCCCATGCTGCTAAACTTATTGCGCTCACATTGGCATGTAAATTGGCTGAAGGTGCTCTCTGGCACCCTGGACCCAGTGACGCCATTCCTCCAGAGCCCACTTTATGGCCAACAGCTCACGGTCCCCTACCCCGTATCGCTACTGAGCGGGGTCAAATTTTCTGGAGAAGAAGTTGCAGGGATGTAGCTTCTGATCTGGACCTCGTTGGGAGAGAACAGCCCCGGCGCCCACATTTGAAGCGTCCACCTCCACAACGAATGGTTTGCTCGCCTCTGGATGGAGGAGAATAGGTGTGGTGGTGAAGCGGTGACAATTCCTGGAAGGCGGAGATGGCAGCAGAGTTGAGGGTGAAGGGGTGAGAAGATGGCCGTGTCAGGGCGGTTAAAGGAGCTGCAACCATACTGTAGTTCTAGATAAAGCGACGATAGAAATTTGCAAACCCGAGAATGATGCACAACTTCCAGTTTCTGCGGGTCCACGGCCACACCCTGGAGCGAGATAGCAAAACCCAGGAACATGGTGGAGCACTTGTGAAAAGCGCACTTCTCCAACTTACAATACAGTTGATGGGCGAGCAATCTCTTGAGAACCGCCCTGACGTGTTGGACATGTTCACCAGCAGTATGAGGATGTAATCTAGCACTTCCTAGTTGCATGGGTTCCTCAGCTGGTGGAGGTGGAGAACTGACAGATCCAGTGGTGGTGGTGGAAAAGCGGCATGCTTCGGGAGCTGGGGCGTAGGGGAAAAACGTGGAAGATCGTGGCATGGTCGGTGATGGTGACAGAGTGGCAGGCAGCAGGGTCCGAAGGGCTGGCCTCGGACGAGAGAGCAGTCGTTGGTCTATTCGGAGGGCGAGTTGGATCAGCCCCTCCAAGGTGGCGGGAAGCTCTCGTCTGGCGAGGAGACATCCATTTATGCATGAAGCCAGTCCCTCATAGTAGGCCGTCCAGAGGGCGGGGTCGCCCCAGGTGGTCTGCACGGCTAGAGTCTAGAAGAACGGCTCACGGACGATCCTCCCTGCCACAGATGATAGAGCTTGGAGTCGGTCTCCACCTCAGCAGCAGGATGTTCGAAGGTGAGCTTCAGCTGACAGGGGAACTCGTTATAGGAATGAGCTGTGTCTGAATCGAAACGAAGGACCACCGTGGCCTACTCAGCTGCCTGCCCTGAGAGCAATGAGACGAGAAGGGCAATGCGCAACCGGTCTGTGGAGTATCTGGTGGAAGTAAACTCAAACACAAGATCCAGTGTGGTTAGAAATACACTTCCCATCTGTGCTGTCCCATTTATCCGGTAAAGCCAAGTACACATCGGAGGGGGGAGGGGGTGGCAGCGCCGCAGCCACTGCGACGGGTGACGGCCTAGCCGGCTGAGAAGCCGGCTTGTGAAGCGCCGCGTTCTCCTGCCGCAGCTCCGCAACCTCACGGCGCAAGGCCGCAATGTCTTGGACGCTGGTGCGAAGAGCCGCGACCTCACCTTGCAGCTGCTCAATCATCCTGGCATGACCGTCCACTACATCGCAGAGGTGAGCGTAATCCGCTGGGTTTACTGCTGGCTCAGTCATTCTGTCACAAAGCAACCTGAGGCTGACCAGAAAACTAGCAGTTAGCCCGTGTAGCGTGGATGGTAAACCCAAACGCGGAAGTAGCGCGAGCAGGCAGGATAACCACGTGATTTATTATTAAAACACTCTCACGCAGAGAGCAAGAGTTTACACAATTAAACCTACATTCTAACAACACGCACTCAATCAGGAATGTAACCCAAACTGACAGGTACTCACAAAATGGAGGAGATAGCGTCGGAGACGGCATCAGTAGACTCAATGACTAAGCTATGTGCAGCACCATTTTGCTTCCTTTTATGCGGCCGTACTACTTCCGGGTCCTAATGCCGGTCGCGGTGAGTAGGCATGAGAGAAGGTAAAACATCGTACACATATACACTGATATATAGATATGCGTGTGGTGAAATTTTCGACTTTGGGTCTCTGTGCCTTAATATCTGTGCCTCTCTGCCTAGGTGACACCCTATTGGCCAAAACTATTGCTGTGTGTAAATGTGAGGCTCATAATAATAAAAACTGATCTTATCTCACAGGAAAACTGAGGGCTGACACAGCTGCCAAACTTCCTCTTTCTAGTAACCATAAAATGTGTTTCCGAACCAGCCACCCTAGTAGAGAAAACAGTCTGGAGAAAAGCGGGATGTGTTTTTAGAGAAGGGGTTTGGTATGGCTCCAATCACAAGCCATGTTTGCCTACAAAGCTATTTCTTTTCTATGCTAAGTTAGCTCACAGGCTAGACCAGGTGTCAAAAGGAGGAAAGTATACCAGTATCTCTAAATATTAGTTCACAAAGGGCTTTACTATCCACACCCAAAATCTTTGTAAAAGATGTGTTGGGGGTTGTTAAAACCCCTCAGAGTGCTCACCCACCCCCTGAAAATCCATTTCAACACTTGCAGATGGATTTTTTCAATTGACTCCTAGCGAAGGGAAAAAGTGCATGCCTTTATGAATCTTTGACAGTGACAACTATTTTTAGGATGCATAAAGTACAGAATGTTATTTTAGCTGATGTGTCTTACCCCTGAGAAAAAGCTCAACTCCATCTTGACCTTCATTACTTCCTCCAGGAGTTGTTACAAATCTGAAGTAGTATTTGCCCTGGTCTTGTTCAGTCACATTACTCAGTCTAAGGGTGCAGATATCCAGTTTCTCTCCATTGTACTGAGCCCTTCCTCTATACTTTTGTCCTAATAACAGATCAGAATGCTTTTCATCTGTATCCAACTGTCTGCTCCAAAAAGCTTTATGAACTCTGTAACCAGGTGGATATGTGTAACTGCATCTCATGACTGCTGTAGATCCCTTTAGAGCACAAATAGATTTCTGTGGGTAATTCACTCCCCACTCCTGAGAAACAACTCCTGTGACAAAGAAAGGCAAACATGTTGATAAATGCATAAAGTGAGAAACTCCATGGGCCACAGAGTACAAATGGAAAGAAATATAGAGACCGACATATGCACAAAAGGGGAACATAACATTACATCACTGAACAAATTAATGGTGTTTATTTTATTAACCCTTATGTTGTGTTCATTTTTGGCTCACACTTATAATGTTTCCAAAAGCGACACACTCAAAAATGTGTCACTTTGACCGGATTACCTAATGTTGTATTAGATCTTTTTATCAACTTTAGCTCTTGTGAACATTACAAGTTTTGAACTTTGCTCTGTGTGTCCTGCAGGCCTCATTTATCTGAGCTCATACCACTTGTTGTTTCAGGGGAAAAAAACATTATAAATGATATAATTTTGACTACAGTGGAACCTCGGATTGCGAGTAACATGGTTTACGAGTGTTCCGCAAACCGAGCAAAGATTTTTAATACATTTATAAAAAAAAAAAAACGAGCAAGTATTAGTTTACAAGCGCCGAGTATCATGTACCACGCATGAGACTCTTATTTTTACACTCTCTCACCTCGTGCACACTCTCTCACACACACAGCGCCTGCGCGCACCAACGGAAACACTTATCTGTCAGGATTTATTTGTACTTTTTTTTAAGGTAAAGTGCAGATTAATTTGTTTTTTCTTTTCATTTTATATATTGTATTTATTATTTTTATGTATTTATTTTTTGGGGCTGTGGAACGAAAAATTTGAGTTTTCATTATTTCTTGTGGGAAATGATGATTTGGTTTATGAGTGTTTTCGAACACGAGCCCACTTCCGGAACGAATTATGCTCGTAATCCAAAGTTCCACTGTATAACAAATACTAAGATGAACCCTATTGTACTATATATCACAGAGTACTTCACTAAAATGTTTACCAAAGATACTTTTTTGAAACAAGTTACACTTTTTAACCCTCATGTTTTGTTCCGGTCAAATCTGTTCAATGACTTTTTTCACATATGGCATTTAAACACATCAAATAAATTTCTACATTCCTCTCCCAAATGGATGCCATCAAGTTCTATTTTCAACTTTTCCTCATGGACTCGATTGTAAATTTTGACATGAACATGACAAACCTGTAGGGGAGAAGGATATATCAAAACACCTGGAAAGAGGCAGACCCAGTAAATATTGAAGCCTACATGGGTGTGTTGATTTTGTGTGGCGTCTACCCGCTACAGATCTGCATCCAGTTTATGGGATGTGTACACTGGTTGGGAAATTGTTTATACTACAATGTCTTTGCTGACCTTCCACATCCTGTCATGTGTGATTCGCTTTGATGACCACCAAACAAGAGCAGCCCAAGGTCAATGAGACAAGCTGGGAAGTTTGGCACAAGTGGGTGGAGTGCCTGACACTCAACCAGGTCCTGACATCACTGTTGATGAGCATCTCGTTGGTTTTAGGAGATTTACATTTAGGCATTTGGCAGATGCTCTTATGCAAAGCGACTTACAAAGAGTCGTTTAAAGGTTTCGTCACTGGATAGATACTTACACTGGGTTACTAGGTTACTAACTCAGTGCCATCAGTCAAACACAATTGGGAAAGTTTCTCATGGCTGGTGTTCATTTAAGCAGTATATGCCAAACAAACCATCAAAGTATGGTATAGATAAGATATGGGCAGTATGTGACATGAAGACATGTTATGTCTGGAACATGCAAGTGTACACAGTATACCTTTTCCAGGCATTTTAATAAACCCTTCTCCCCTGTAGGTTTGTCATTTTCATTACAATGGTTACAATCAAGTCTATGAGGAAAAGTTGAAAACAGGACTTGATGTCATCTTCTCGCGATACAGCATATCTGTTGCATGTTTAGTAAGACTAATAAGCTGATGCTTAATTAAAGTACTATGTTTTGTTACATTAGTTGGAGGAAAAAGAGCATCAGTCTCTTTAAAGGGTTAGGAATGGGATGAAATACTGTAGGAGGCTATAGACGAGAGCATGTGCCATGAAAGACTGAACATGTGTGTTGAGGTTTTGATGTGAATAAAAAGTTAAGAAGTTAAAGTACGAGTAATTTTTACGAACATGAGAATATTAGATTAGGGTTAGGGTTTAGTTCCATTTTTGGATTGAAAGGAGACCACAACAGCTGTGTCATTCTCCTCCGGGTTATAATCTATGTTATCCTCAAACCTTCCTTACTGTCAACCTGGCTACTCTCCTCCTGATCACTGACATTGTCAAATCTCATTCTACAGCTTGCAGTGTGCAGTATATCTCTTATAATAGTTCCATAAAATACAAATTTTTCATAAAAATATATCTAATTTATTTTATGTGTGAAGGCATGGGCAATGGATAACATTTACTGAACTTTCTTAGAGAGGAAATATGTAAATCAGTCAGATTTGACCAGGTTAAAAAAAAAGTCACAGTACTCACCTAACACCATGAGTAGAAACAGTAGAAAACACTGAGGAATCCTTCTGAGGGACATCATCAGTGCTGTATAGTCATCACAGATTAAAAGAATATGTCTTATTGTCAAGTTAAAAAAAAAAAAAAAAAGCTTGCGTTTATACCTGAATTTCTATTAACTATCCATTACTGGTTTGTTGTACAGTTCAGTGTGTAAAGAATAACACAAAATAACTACTAAATAAATAATCTAACTGAACATAACATATATCTACAGTCATAAAACATAAAACAACAGACAAAATGGACAGATGATGTGCAAACAGTATGACATGGCTTAGCCAAAAGAGGGGTAACATCAAAGAAATGACATATACATGAAAAAAGGATAAGCACTGGGCATTATTTTGCAATGCAACTCGGTTCTTGCTCACTGTGAGTTGGAGTTCTGTGATGGTACTGAATCTACCTACATTTATGGGGGAATATACTGTATATACTGACCACATTAGAAAGATGTGTCTTCTGCATGCAGGTTAAAATAGCAGAAGAATAGGGTGTAGTTTTGATGATGCAAACTGTTGAACTGTCTACATATAAATAAAGAGCTGTTTCTTTAATGCAGTAACAATTAATTCAACTTCCTGCTTATACCTGTTACGAAACACACACAGCAGTTACAGTAACAGCCCTCCTTTCATTTTTATTCTGTTTTCTAACTTGTTGATCCAAATGTGTAGATGTAAACCTCAAACAAAAATAACTAATTCTAAGAAAGAATCATATGGGTAGATTCATTTTAACTATGTTTATTTAAATAATTGAATACTAAAATGTTTATCATTTAAGTGCACAATGTAGTATAGTTCAGAAGTCTCTCTGAGGAGTGGATCGGCTGAAACAAAGCTCAAATTACTCAATTCCCCTAAACAAATCCTTAAAGCACAAAACCTCCAAAACACTGACAATTCATTTAAAATTATAATATACAATCAATCCACCTTAAAGGGAAATGACAATCAATCAATCAATTTGAATATAATTTCATTAGGAAATAAACTAGTTAAAAGTGTTATGACTGACCTGAAGCTAGTGGAAAAACAAAAATTGCAGAAGTAGGTCTGAGGATTTAAACTGTTAAACATTGCTTCCTTCCGTTACATGTCAAGAAACACCCAAAACACTTACACATCAACACGTTTTGTCATTTTTCCAATAACATTTTTTATTCCTATAGTATATGTGATATAGACTATTTCTGCTCTCAAAATATGTATTCAAAGTTTAGAATGTGTTATTAGTATAATCTAGAATTTACATTGATTGTGTTGAAGCTCCTGGTGAAAGTGCTGAAATCCCGGTATAGTTCAGTGCTGATTCAACAGATTCAGCTTCCTCTTTTGTTTATATATACATTGGCCACAAAAGTTGACCCACACAAGTTTAATGAGGCTTACATTGTTAATGTGACCACTCTTGCTTGCTTTACCTAATAGTAGTTAAGCAAAAATATATTATGTCCAAATCAGTAAGATTGTACACGGTATACTCCACATGGACTGTTTAATCTTATGTTTTCATTAGCCTTATTAAATTTATTATTTTTATTGTTATAACAATATAAGCATCTGTTTCTTCAAATCTTAAATTATGTTGATCTAATAAAAAAAATGGCACAGGTTTTATCATGTGCAGCACTAAATCATTTGTTAAACAGCTGTAAAGTTTTTAAAGTTTCGTAGTAGAAGAAGCGAGTTGCTCGGTCTGTCTGCTGTGCTTCGGGAAAGCTTTTCTGGCGCCAGAAGAGACTCAGTCAAACACACACACACACACACACACACACACACACACACACACACACACACACACAGAAATAAGTAGAAATAACTCTTTTATGCAGTACAGACAAAAGGTTTGGACACACCTTTTCATTCAAAGAGTTTGAATTTGTATTATGGCAAGAAAGAAAGCAGCTAAATGAAGAAAAAAAAAAAACAAGTGGCCATCATTATTTTAAGAAATGAAGGTCAGTCAGTCCGAAAAATTGGGAAAACTTTGAAAGTGTCCCCAAGAGCAGTCACAAAAACCATCAAGCGCTACAAAGAAACTGGCTCACATGCGGACCGCCCCAGGAAAGGAAGACCGAGAGTCGCCTCTGCCGCGGAGGATAAGTTCATCCGAGTCACCATCCTCAGAAATCGCAGGTTAACAGCAGCTCAGATCAGAGAGCAGGTCAATGCCACACAGAGTTCTAGCAGCAGACACATCTCTAGAACAACTGTTAAGAGGAGACTGAGTGAATCAGGCCTTCATGCTAGAATATCTGCTAGGAAACCACTGCTGAGGACAGGCAACAAGCAGAAGAGACGCGTTTGGGCTAAAGAACACAATAAAGAACATAATAAAGAAAACTCTTTGAATGAGAAGGTGTGTACAAACTTTTGCTCTGTACTGTATATAAAGTAATTCTAACAGCAGCATACTGTATATAGCAGAATGACAGTGGATGGTGAGCATGGGTGAAAGTTTTCAATTCTTATTCGTACTATGTAGCCAAAAGATGAGGACAATAAATAATGGAGGTGTTGGACAATCTTGTGAAACTTAAAACTGTAAACAAGATTTACTTTATATTTCCACTTGTTTGGCTTTAAAATATGAAATAACTTCCAGGTTTCTGGGGTTGAATGCCAAAAAGAATTAAATGGAAAATTGATGTCTATGTGTATATAAAGAATTGTGCAATACGCCGGTCCAGATGGTGAAAAGCAGCATCTACACAACTGGCATGGCTGGTACAGACTCAGGAAAATAACATGGATACCAGAGCTGAAGGTGAAGCTAATGATCCCTATTACCTTTCTCTTGCTGTCCAAGCTGGTGAACCATGACAACAGGTTCACACAGCGGCAAAAATATGAGCCATGCTTAAAACGCTGTTGGGAACAGGTTATGGAGATCAAAGGTTAAGTATATGCACCCCCACAAGATCAGCCCTCCTCCAACTTCATAGTAAAGAACGGTCTGCTCTATTATCACACACTTAGGTGAGGCAATCTCTTGGTGATGCCTCAGGCAAAAGTTGACAGAAAGATACAGGATCGCTTTCACTGACATGGGCCCAACACTGAAGTCAAAAACTTCTGCCAGCACTGCCCAGTGTGTCAGCAAACAGAAATGAAAAAAAAAAAAATCACTCCCCATCCCGCTCGTTCCCCAGGCTGTATATTTTTTAATTGCGTTTGTGCATTAAAATTAATAGAGTTGTGTCAACAGAATTAGATAAGGTAATTCTTCAAATGTACTTAGCTCAGTTAATTAAAATGAATGAAATGGTGTTGAGGCAGCATGGTTGTGTAATGGTTAGCACCGTCGTCTTGCACCTCCAGGGTCCAGGTTTGATTCCCGGCCAGACTTTATTCCCGTTTTTGTATGCATGGAGTTTGCATGTTCCCCCCCGTGCTTGGTGGGTTTCCTCGAGGTACTCCAGTTCCCTCCCACAGTCCAAAGACCTGCGGGATGGGCTAATTGGCGTTCCTGTAGTGTACGAATGAGTGTGTGTATGTGTGTGTTCCCTGCGATGGATTGGCACCCTGTCCAGGGTGTACCCCGCCTTGTGCCCGAAGCCTCCAGGGATAGGCTGCAGGTCCCCCGTGACCCTGAATACAGGATAAAGCGGTACAGACGATGATTGAGTAAAATTGTGTTGTGTTGCTTCTGCAGTACCACATAAAATCTGCACATGCACAGTTGGACAACACCACAGGAAGGAACAATCCACAACGGTCACTCTTGAGAATCAAAATCAAAATTTTAATCATTACTCACTTGTAATACAGTGTTGTGTATAGTATTGTCATGAAATTGCAGTAATCCTTGTGCCTACTTTCACATTAGAGTTAGAAAAATTTTAGTTTTTCGCATTTATGTGATATTCTATACTTATTGTTATATATTACATCACCCAAATTAAATTTGTTCATGACATTAAATGCATGCTAGTAAGGAATGGTGTCTTCATTTTAACTGATTGTTGTGAGCAAATACAGCAGTTTTATCAAGTCCTAATGCCGTTTTATCAAGTTCTAATGCAGTAAAAGTTTGCAGTTTTTCATATTTTCTCATTATTCCTTGGTGACTCACATTCTTTTTTATCCCTTACAGAGTTTTGAAACATAGCCTGTAAAGTACTATATTTGAAGATTCACCTTTCACTGCTCAATTCAATAACAGATGGCCTGCACTGAGCGAGATTTATGTCTTTAATGCCATGTCAGCTGATTAATTACTTGGAGGTTGTTATAATTCTAAACTATGATTTGAAGTACATTAGATGTAATTCAGGTTTGTTCATTTATAGCGATTTTTTATTTAATCTTTTGAGTGCTGGTAAAAGAAATGCATGATGTCCTGTATTAGAACCCTGATTTGTTTCTCTCTCTCTCTTTTTTTTAATTTTTTTGGCGGGGAGGGGAGGGGGGTATTAGCTATCTGTGGAATTCAGCAGGGTTACAACAATTCCTTTGATGTCCAAATTCATGGGTCAGCTTGATCATTTCTCTTCTCAGCTCCTCAAAAATTTCGAAAATAATAAAGGAGCAACCATGCAGAAGATCACAGACATCCTGTCAGTTATGGATCAGGTATGTTTTCTGAATTCTTCATCATTTCTCATAATTAATCTAAATATGAATATTTTATTTTCAACTCATCCATAATTCAATCTTTAATTTTCGTACACAAAAATAAAAATTAAAGGTGAATTTCTATTCTAAAGCTCAGAAATTGTCATGATAATTTTTTTTTTTTTTTTGCCCAAATTGGACAAATTGGCCCAAATGTACTTTCCTGAAGGGGAGTTTTAAAACCACAATATCAAGAAAATATTGACTTTCTGCCTCGCTTACACAGTATATGTGTATCCTATGCAGTGTTTCTGATTTGAGACTGTTTGTTAATGGAAACACTTGACTTAAATAAAAGACGTCTCGGGTTACTTGGCTGTAATCCTGTTCCCTGATAAAGCGGGAACGAGATGCTGCGTGAAAACGCTATGGGAACATCTCTTTGTTGCCGGTTGTGAAGCCTGTGCATGCCAAAACCGCCGAATACCTTCAACTTATAACCTCTGCCAGGCATGACGTCACCGAATAAGGTGCACCTGCAGGTTATAAATAGGAGTGAACCGGAAACATCCTCAGGTCAATTTTGTCTGAAGGACGTCCAGGCACGCCAGCAGTGCGGCATCGGAACGCAGCATCTCGTTCCCGCTTTATCAGGGAGCCAAGTATCCCGAGACGTTCCCTTTCAAAAACTACACTCAATGCTGCGTGAAAACGCTATGGGAACGAGAATACCAACGCCGCCGCACTGCAAGTGTCTGGAACCCCCAGGTTGTGTAGCATGTGCGCACAAGCCGAGGAGGTCTCAGACCTAGCTCTGGGATGCTGACTCAAGGATCCACGAACCCGGAGTAGCATTGGCATCCAGACTATAAAATCTAACAAACGTGTGTAGAGAGGACCAGCCTGCCGCATCACACACCTGCTGCAGAGGAACGCCTCTTGCCAAGGCAATCGATGAGGCAATCCCCCTGGTTGAGTGAGCCCTGATTCCCAGAGGCGAAGTGTGACCACGCGCCTCATAGGCTAGGGCAATGGCATCTCTCACCCAGTGTGACAGAGTCTGTCTAGTGGCAGACCCCCATGGCAAATAAAGAACTGCTCTGACTTACGCCACTGGCTAGTGTGGTGGACGTAGATCCGAAGAGCACGTACTGGACAAAGTAAGTGAAGTCTTTCCTGCTCCGGAGCTGTGAAGGCGGAGGACAGAAGGCCTCGAGAACAACTGGGTGCATGGTCGAGAATGGAACCTTGGGAAGATAGTTCAGGTGAGGATGCCGAATAGCTTTAGAAGTAATAGCCATAAGCAAACCATCTTAAGAGACGGAAGCCTGACAGGCGCTGACTCTAGTGGTTCAAAAGGGGTGCCGGCCAGGCCTTCGAATACGATAGTTAAGTCCCATGAAGTGACCATCGCTCTAGTGGGCGGCTTCAACCGTTTAGCTCCACGAATAAAACGGGCAACTAAATGGTGCTTGCCCACAGAAACCCCATCATTCAGAGCGTGACAAGCCGAAATAGCGGCTACGTACATTCTGAGTGTACTAGGGCATAAGCCCGAGGACAACTTTTCTAGCGGAAACTCCAGCACTGAAACAATCTGGCAGTGAACTGGGTCTACATGTCTTGCCATGCACCAATTTTCAAATACACTCCATTTGAGGGCATAAGTTCTTCTAGTGGAGGGAGCCCTGGCACAGAATGGTTTCAATTACGCTGGCTGAAAACCCAGCATGTCTTAGTTGGTCCCGTTCAGGGGCCAAACGTGAAGGTTCTAGAGCTCGGGCCGGGGATAAAGTATTGTCCCCTGCGCCTGAGACAGACGATCCCTCCTCACTGGAATCACCCAGGGTGAGCCGTGGGGGAGAGATATTAGATCCGAGAACCACACTCTGGTCGGCCAATGGGGCGCTATCAATAAGAGGCGCAAACCCTGTTGACGGACCCTTGCCAGGACTCCTAGGAGCAGAACTATAGGTGGAAACGCATAAAGGTGTAATCTGGGCCACATGTGGGCCATTGCGTCCAGACCCAGGGGAGCTGGATTTGACTTCCTACTTCGGGGTGGAGTTTCCCTTCCCCATGTTTTACAGCTTGTCTGGATAGCAAGTCTGCTCCTACATCCATATGCCCTGGAATGTAAATCGCCCTGAGGGACAGGAACTTGTCCTGTGCCCAAAGCAGAACCTGGTGCGCTAGCTTGTTCAAGCGGCGCGAGCACAGTCCACCCTGGCGATTTATGTACGAGACTACCACAGTGCTGTCCACCCGCACTAGGACATGGTAGCCTCTCAACTGCTGAAGGAAGTGTTTCAGGGCCAGAAACAGAGCCATTATTTCG
The DNA here is from genome assembly GCA_030347435.1 of Clarias fuscus. Classification (NCBI taxonomy): domain Eukaryota; kingdom Metazoa; phylum Chordata; class Actinopteri; order Siluriformes; family Clariidae; genus Clarias; species Clarias fuscus. The sequence goes on from CM059227.1 coordinate 22,355,014, forward strand.
AGGCAATTGATGTGCCACGCGAGAAGATGACCTCTCCAGCAGCCTTGTGCTGGACGGTCATCCAAGACCGCACCCCAGCCCGTGAGGGAAGCGTCTGTCGTTAGCATCTTGCGACGACAAGACGGACCTAGAGTGGGACCCAAAGTCAGAAACCGGGGTCTGAACCACATAGAAAGGGTACGAAGCCCCCGACGCGTAACCCTTATTAGCCTCTGGGGGTTGGCCCTTGAGTGAAACCCCCTGGCTCTTAGCCACAGCTGAAACGCTCTCATGTGCAAAAGGCCCAAAGGTATCACCGTGGACGCAGCTGCCATGAGGCCTACAGATTTCTAAAAGTGATGAACAGTGACCTTCTGGCCTAGCTTGATTTCCTTCAGGGTGTTGAGAATGGATTCGACACGAGCAGGAGACAACTGTGCCCGCATTGTGACCGAATCCCATGTGACACCCAATATGTTGTCCTCTGAACAGGAAGGAGAATGCTTTTTGTGGCGTTGAGTCTCAATCCTAAAGAATGAAGATGGGCTAGGACGACATCCCGATGTCGAAGCGCTAGCTCCTGAGACTGGGCCAGAATCAGCCAGTCGTTTATGTAATTCAAAATACGATTGCCCTGGAGTCATAAAGGAGCCAGAGCTGCATCCATGCATTTTGTATATGTGCGGGGTGACAGAGCTAGGCCAAATGGAAGGACCCAATACTGGTAAGCTTCACCCCCAAAAGCGAACCTCAGGTACTTCCTGTCCTGTGGCAATATTTCTATATGGAAATATGCGTTCTTGAGATCGATTGTCACAAACCAATCCTCTAGTTCGATTTGAAAAACAATAATTTTGACAGTCAACATTTTGAATCTGGATTCCTGAGATAGCGGTTCAAGCCGCGAAGATCCAAGATCAGACTCAACCCTCCCCCTCTCTTGGGCACCGAAAAGTACCGACTGTAGTAGCCCGACTCTCTGTCTGGGAGGGGAACATCTTCTATGGGCCCTTTGCCTAGCAGAGTCTGTAACTGCTGGGCCAGCAGATGTGCTCGAACCGGTTTCACGGAAGTGGAGACCACGACGTTGAAACGCGGAGGACGATGTGCAAACTGAATCCTGTAGCCTGTGCCTACAGTCCTTTGTACCCAAGGAGATACACCTGGCAGTAGTTTCCACGCTGCCAGCTTCTCTGAAAGAGGCACAAGCTGAAAGAGACACTTCGGCTGGATGGAGGGGGGGATGGGGGGGTAGGTGTTGGGAGATGAAGTATGGCAGGAGATGCCTGAACACCCAACTTTTCATTGGAGACCAGCGCTCCCCGAAACACCAGTGGTGGCGGGGATTGAACACCGGCCTCCCGGGAGTGCCAGGGAGGAGGCCCTGTTTTGTGATGAAAATCCAGGCGCCCCTCAGGCACGAACCTCAGGGCTTCTTCTTGAAGAGAGGAAGCTCCTCAGATCCGGTCTTTTTGAGGGCAGATTTTTGAGAAGAGCGGGGAGCCTCACCCCAGTCCTTACGGGGGGGTGCGCGGCTGGTCACGCTCTCCTTCTGCAGCTCACGCCTGATAGGGGCCAGACCTCGCCGGGGCCGGGTGGCCGACGGTCCCGGTTCTTGAGAACGGCGGGGAAGGAACCTCCGAAAGGCCAGTTCATATAGCTTCGCCTCCCGAAACCTAGTGGCGATGGAATTAACAGCATCGCCAAAAAGGCCGGAAGCCGAGACGGGGGCATCGAGGAGAACTTATCCTTGATGCCCGTGAGGTTCAGCCACAGATGCCTCTCCGTGGATACCATGGCAGCCATAGGACGGCCCACAGCACGGGCCGTCTGCTTGGTTGCACGGAGAGACAGGTCTGTGGGTCGGTGCAGCTCTGCAAACGCCCTGTCAGCAATAACCCCGCCGGTGCTCACGTCCTTTAGCAAGTCAGCCTGGTAAGCCTGCAAAACCGCCATGGTGTGCAGTGAAGCACCAGCTTGTCCTGCTGCCTGAAAAGTTTTACCCACCAAAGCAGATGTCAATCTGCACCGCTTGGAGGGGAGAGTAGGCTTTTTCAGGGAGGATGATGTCCCAGGAGAGAGATGGCGTCTCTCCTATCTGGGGCATCATCATATAACCGCGTGCTTTCGCATCAATGATATCCGAATAAGTCAAAAGCACAAAAACACGCAATGAATACGGCTTGCTCCATGAAAGAGTTAATTCATCATGGAGGTCACCAAAGAAGGGGAGAGACGTTGAGGCTCCTCCCCCCGGCCACCCGACAGAAACCTGTCGTTCAATCTCGAACGCTTGGGGGAATCTCACTGCTGCGGCAGTCGATATACAATCGCTCTACCGCACGCGTTATAACCTCTAATAATTCCTCATAAGCTCTGTCAGCACTGGAGGAGCGTTGTGAGGAGGCTACTCCCATGGAAGCGGGAGAGGAGGATTCCTCCGCTCCTTCACAAGAGGCGCCGGAGCGCACTTGCGAAGCGGAAGCTAACACTTCCTGATCCGGAGAGAGTGCGAGAGAAAGGGGAAATTCCATCTCGTGCGCGTCTGCCAGATCAGCACGCGAGCCCCAGGAATGCGCCGCGGCTCGCGGTTTCTCTTTAAAGAAAGAGAGCCGCGTTCGAAGCACCTTAATAGGGAGAAGATCACAGTCTCCCTGAAGCCCAAGGCGAGCGTGTTCTTCCCTGAAGCACTCGAGACAACATTCATGAAGATCGCCCTCCAAAAGAGATCTATCGCACGGAGGCACGCATCTCTTAAGCAACTCCGCCATATCGGTGAGTTAATTCTGTTATTTTCCTTTTATTTTCGCTTTCGTTACGGCTTGCACATGCACACGCAAACACAAAGCGGTCCTGAAGACAAAAAGATCTGAGGATGTTTCCGGTTCACTCCTATTTATAACCTGCAGGTGCACCTTATTCTGTGACGTCATGCCTGGCAGAGGTTATAAGCCGAAGGTATTCGGCGGTTTGGGCATGCACAGGCTTCACAACCGGCAACAAAGAGATGTTCCCATAGCGTTTTCACGCAGCATCGAGTGTAGCTTTTGAAAGGGAACAACAGTGGGATAATGTGTGTAATACTATATAAACGTAAGATGTACAGTAAAAGTACTAATTCTCATTTCATTTTGATTAGAGCATCACCATTGGGAAAAAAGTGTGAATGCATCCTGAAAGCTTAAGTGGTCTACCTAAATGAAGACCCTTTAAACCTACTGAAGGAGTACATGGTAAGCTACAGTGGAACCTTGGATTGTGATTAACTCAGTTTATGAGTGTTCCGCAAGACGAGCAAAGATTTTTAATAAACATTGACTTGAAAAACGAGTATGTCTTGGTTTATGAGTGCCGAGTTTTTTGACACCGACACACACACACACACACACACACACACACACACACTCTCTCTCTCTCACCTTTACACCCCCCTCCCCGGCTTCACACAGACGCACACTGCTCTACACAGAAACTCTGCTCTGTCGCCATTCTTTTCAAAGGTAAGGTGCTGGTTCATTTGTTTTTTTGTTTTTGTTTTTTTTTTCTTTACAGCAGTGATTCCGTTAGTGTGCGCTCACGCGAGTGTCATTAGAGAGATTTCTTTTTTTTCCCATTAAAACAGTGTTTCGCTTGTGTGTGTGTTTGTTGTGAAACTTAAAAAGCAAGGTGGGGGGGGAGGGATGAGGAGTTTTACTGTGTAAGATGAGGCGAGGGAACGGGCTAATTCCACACACACAAATACAAGGCTCCTGCTGCACAAATGGAAACACTTATCTGTTGGGATTTATTTTTACTTTTTTTAAAGGTAAAGTGCAGGTTAATTTGTTTTATTTTTACATTATATAGTGTATTAATTATTTTTCTGTATCTATTTTTTGGGGCTGTGGAATGAATTATTTGAGTTTTCATTATTTCTTATGGGAATGTTTGATTTGGTTTACGAGTGTGTTCCTGCTTCCAGAACAAATTATGCTCGTAATCCAAGGTTCCACTGTATTTACATTTAAAAAAAAAGTTAAGTAATGCCAAAAAAAAAAAAAAAAGGCACACCTCACCAGTTCCCCCATCTCCCAGAACTCCATCTTTGATTACTCATTCCTGGTCCACATGGATGCCTTGTGTTTATCGGTAGGTGTAAAACTCTCATCCACCAAGCAAAAATATGCTACCATAGAGAAGGAAGCATTTGCCATTAAGTGAGCAATAGAGGAGCCTAGGTATTATCTTGAAGGGCAGCATTATACATCTATGACTGACCATGCTCCTCAAAAATGGCTGGCAAGGGCATAAGACACTAACCATCAAATAACAAGGTAGTTTCCATGGTTCTTAGAACTGGAGCACAACAGATAACCACAGATGGACTGTCAAAGGGGTGCTGTGACAGCAAAAAAGGAAGCTGGTATTCCTTGTAATTTATCACACTTAAAATACAGAAGGTCATATTCCCGTGCTTAACCTGCGGTTCGGTTCTGGTTTCAGTCTGTTCTCATGAGTTTTGAAGCGATAGGAACAATGTATAAATATTTTTCATTTGGTAAATTAGGTATCATGGATTTTAATTGAATGTCTATCTCTATATTTTTTCACAGCAGTTTGTGACTGAAAAGTGTCCTCTGTCTGCACCTCACTTCAAGAGTTACCTGACCAACCCTATCATATTTAAAAGTCAAAGTACAGTTATAAAGTACAAGATTTTCTGGGTGTTTATTTTTTATTTATATTTTGTATGAATAATACTTATTTGTGGTGTTTTATATTTTGTACATCTTCTCAAATTGAGACCTCATTTGTAAGTTGCTGCTGGTGTAAAACAGGGTTTTAAATGTAAATTATATATTAAATATAGTCTCTGTTTTATCCCGTTTGTGTTATGCTTCCTTCCTTCACAGAATTCTGTTAATCAGGGTCCTTCAACTCCAGTTATGTCGGGCCAGTGTCCAGCAAAGTCTTTAATTCACCAACCCCTTAATCTACCCACTATAGCTGGTAGTAAGTTGAATCAGATGGCCTGTCTGGATTTTGAAGGTCTCTGCTGCCAATAGTTAAAATAGAAAATAGTTAAAATAGAAAAGACTTCCATTATTTTTACATTGTAGTTTCTCTTTGACCGAACTCAATTAAATCATGGAAATAATTTCCACATGATTCAATTACTTTCTTTCAGCATTAAGCGATTCTGTTGTGCAAAATACATCAACTTAATTTACAACTCAAAAAATTGTTGTACCAACCCTATTCATTTATGTTGGATGAATCTTACAATATGTTGGCTTAACAGTATTAAATTATGTTGGATGCAGCTGTAGTAAATAAGTTAAATGAACCTAATAAATTAATTTGACTAAACCAAAGGACATGAAGTTGGGGCAACAAAATTGCTTCATGCTGAAAAAAAGCCATTAAATTACGTGGAAATTCTTTCCATGATTTAATTAAGTCCATTTTTTTTTTTTTAGTGTACAGCCTGTGCTCTATTGGCAGCCCCTGTGTGTGTGGAAAGGGGGTGGGTCATGCTAATTAACCATTCTTCGTACGTCGCTTGAAACATCCGAGATGAATTGACAGATCTAAGATGAGATCATCGTGCTAATTACGATGCGGCTAATTCGGTTCTTCGAGCACACCTGTTGTTGATGATTAGTATAGCTGGATTGAGTTGTCTAGGATTATTGCGCGTTCGTGCGTTGGTTTAAAAGGCGATATGCATCGACAGTTGAAACACTGATCACAACCCCTGCGATTGGTTGACGAAATGGCAAAAGAGCAGTTAAATTTATTTCTCAAGCAGAGCAAAAGCTTTTATTAGAGGGTTATGGAGAATTTAAAACTTTAATAAAGACCATTTAAAATAAATTTATTAAATACATGAGTGCTGCCCATGTTACATGTTATGATACACACACACACACACACACACACACACACACACACACACACACACACACACACATAAATACACACACTCTCAAATCCTATTTGTATTAATTTAAAGTTAGCTGAACAAATTTGATAATTTAAGTAATCATAAGTACTTAAGTAACAGTAAGTGTCACCTCAAAGTTCCACCAGTTTAAATCTAAAGAGCTCTGGTGGCTCAGTCGTTAGGTGTTTCGCCTGCCACACAAAAGACCCGGGTTCGATACCTGTGCTGGATTGAATTTACTTTATTTGCAACAAATTCAAATATTGATAGTTCTGTTTACTTAAAATTACTTAAAAAATTATGCAACTGATTACCTCAAATATTTTGAGTTTTGTCAGCTTAATCGGGTTTACAGTGTAAAAGTGAAGTAGAAGAACAAGTATAGTAAGAAGTATATTGTCATGCTGTGCTAAAGGATCCTGTCTATCACGCAATACACGAGGAATTTGAAAAACTCTGAATAATCCTCACACCTTCAGTAACCGGTTGCTCTCTCATAAACGGACAAGACATGGCTGCGACAGATTTGAGAAAATTACCTCCACTTATATAGATGTATATAGGAGTTTGCCTTAAAGTTTATTCATAAAAAAAAAAAAAAAAAGTTTTTAATCTCAAGAACTTTATTTAATGAATTTTTTATCATTTCTTTATACATTTGATTTTATTTCATTAATTTATATTTTATACTCAAAGCAAACGTTTGTATTATAGTTTCATTTTCATGATTCAGCAAATATTATTATTTAAGAATACAGATGTGGATTAGGTTGAAGCTAGAAATCAGTGGTAAAAGCTGCGATTCGAGGTTCATATCCATGGTGTTAAGATGTTTAAGTTGTGCATCCGTTCAGTTCTATCTCAAAGGCCAGATTGCTCAGGCCAATGTATCTCTCTTTGTTGTTGTTTTTGTTCTCCTGAGCTTCCTCTTGTGTGGGCCAGTACTCCAACCAGGTCCTTGTATCAATCGTGTAGTGGAGACTGACCAGAAACATAAGCAGGTTTTAGTCATGTTTTGTAAATGTAATTTTTATCCAAAAAACTAGACAGGACAAGCTGAATAACATATCAGAAGGCAATCCTTCACAAATTTCTCATGAGAATTGACTAATTTCTACCCTGTTTAACCCCTAATCATGTGAAAATCATCCACATTTCCACATTCAGAATCGCAAGATGTAGTGTATATATATAGCAAGTAAAAGTATGTGAACCTTTTGTAATTTCATGGTTTTCTGAATTAATTTGTCATCAAATGTGATCTGATTGTCGCGGGCGTCACTAGATCCAGTAGCAGTCAAAAATTCCAGTGCACGTAATCCTATCTAGTAACCAAAAGTCGGAAGCCAAGTTCAAAACCAGTAGATCCAATCTAGAGACATAACTGTGGCAAAACAATGCGAGAATAAAGGCATGAACGGCACAATAATCTGGCAATAAGTGGGTGTCCTGCAGCGCCTTAAATACGCATGACTGATTAATCCAAAGCGGCAGCAGGTGAGCTCTCATTTTTTGAGGCGGCAAAAAACGAAAAGCGGCGCGGAGCTGGAACAGGAGTGTTTTAGACTGCTTGCGGAGGTGCTTATGTTGTGGGCGAGATCTGGCGTGTCGTGACACTGATCTTCATCCAAGTCAATTGTACTGACAAATATAATATAATGTGCCTAAAATAGTAACAATAGAAAAACTGATCTTTCAGGTCTTATTGAGAACAACCATAAAAACCTCAGTCATAGTGGAAAAATAATGTGAATCCTTGAGTTAATGACCTCACCAAAAAATAGCTTCCAGAAGATCTATGATCTACAATTGTTGATTTAGATATAATGTTTTGTGTCCTGATGAAACTAAGATAAAAAAAATAACATAAAAAGGCACTTTAAATCATAATGAAAACATTATTCCAACCATAAAGTATGGTGGAGGAAACATCTGATTTTTTGCTGCATCAGGGCCTGGCCAGCTTTTCTACATAAAAGAATGAATTCCCAAATGTATCAAAAAATTATTTAGGAGAATATTTGAATGTCTGTACGTCAGCTGAAACTCTTTTGGGTGAGCAACAGGACACCTATCCAAATCAACGAAGCTAGTCCACAACTAAATGGCTTCAGAAAAACAAAATTCGCCTTTTGGAGTGGACAAGTCAGAGCCCAGACTTCAACCCAATACAGATACTATGGAATGACTCGAAGAAAGTCAAACACATGAGATGACCAAACAATATGACAGAGCTAAAGCAGTTCTCGGTTAAAATTCCTCATGAACGATGTGCATGTCCACAACTACAGAAAGAGGTTATTGCTGCCAAGGCATGATCAATCAGTTATCCATTCCAAGAGTTCACTTATTTTGTCCATTATCATTTTGAATGGTGAATGACTGTGTTCAATAAAACTATAAAAGAACATAATTTTTTATTATTATTTTAGGTACATTATATAGTCAATACCATTTACTTAAATGTAGATTATATCACATTTAATGACAAAATAATGCAGAAAACCATGGAATTCCAAAAGGTTCATATATTCTTCCTTGCCACAGCATATTGGTTATAAAAAATCTTCACACCCTTGTTACAATGCCAGGATTTATTATTTATTTATTTATTTATTGGAGAAAAAAATAGACCAAGTTAAATCATTTCAAAACGTTTTCACCTTTAATGTGACCTATAACCTGTACAACTCAATTGAAAAACAAACAAATCTGTTATGGGTAGTAAACAAAATAGCTAAAACTGGTTGAACATTTTGAGAAACTTCATCTTTGAGCATGACAATGACTGAAAGCATGCATCTAAATCAACAAAAGAATAGCTTAACCAGAAAAAAAACATATGGATATGGCCCAGCCAGAGCCGAGACCCAAATCCAATAAAAAATCTGTGGGGTGATCTGAAGAGAGCTGTGCACAGATGTACTTGCAATAATAAAATATTTTTAAAAAAAAAGGTTTCAAGAAAATAATAGCTTACAAATGTGTAACCACATTATTTCAGGTATTTGTTTGTAAACCTCCTGCCCACGTAAAAAAAAAAAAAAAAAAAAATCTTTTTTCAACTTAGTTGTACAGGAGATAGATCATATTAAGGGTGGAAAAAGTTCAGAAATAATTTTTCTTGATCTAATGTTTTTACATCATAAAAATGTGCCATTTTAACAGGGGTGTATATAATTAAATTTTTTGTTTTGTAAAAAAAAAAACATTACTCTAGAGGAACCATGTATGGTTATGTCACTGACAGAGTTACAACATATAAAATACAACAATGTAAAAAGTATGGGGTGTATATATATATATATATATATATATATATATATATATATATATATATATATATATATATATATATATGTAAAAATAAAAAAACATCAAAATCTTTTTTTTGCCATTTTCAAGTTTTGAATTTCAATGAACCTCAGTAGGTGCCCTATAAATTGTCAAAACCAGTTTTGGTTTTCTAGTTTTAGAGATCTCCATTGTGGTGCTCAGCTACAATGCTGAAAAACATCAAAACCACCTTGTGCTTTATACAGTAGAGAGAGTTATGGATGGTGTAAAGTGTCAAAATGTCAAAATTTTGATTGATTGCTGATTGATTGCTTATAGGTCAAAGGTCACCATAAGATCATAATTATATTGACCTCTCAAGGTCAAAGGTGCCATATGGAAGGGTCATTAAGGTGTTTAATGCCTTCTAAAAGTCTTTTTGACCAATCAGATTAAAGTAACTGATATCACGTAACACCCAGTTTCCTTTCCCGTGAAAGTAAAAGTTTACAAATGTTTAAGTCATTAAGGAAGTTTGGTGTCTCCTTTCCCACGAGAGTAAATGTTTTTTAGTTCTTTCCTCCAGATATACAAAATGTCAAATATTGTTTGATTGCTGATAAGTCAAAGGGGTGTGTGTTAAGGGTAGGTGTCTCTTAATAGTTTTCACATGTTTAAGTCATTAAGGAAGTTTGGTGTCTCCTTTCCCACGAGAGTAAATGTTTTTTAGTTCTTTCCTCCGGGATATACAAAATGTCAAATCTTGTTTGATTGCTGATAGGCCAAAGGTGTGTGTTAAGGGTAGGTGTCTCTTAATAGTTTTCACATGTTTAAGTCATTAAGGAAGTTTGGTGTCTCCTTTCCCACGAGAGTAAATGTTTTTTAGTTCTTTCCTCCGGGATATACAAAATGTCAAATCTTGTTTGATTGCTGATAGGCCAAAGGTGGGTGTTGAGGCTAGGTGTCTCTTAATAGTTTTCACAAGTTTAAGTCATTAAGGAAGTTTGGTGTCTCCTTTCCCACAAGAGTAAATGATTTTATTTCCTCCGGGATATACAAAACGTCAACCTAATTTTGACGGCTCAAGTCAACATATGGAAGGGTCATTAAGGTGTTTACAACTACCCCTGCCTTCTAAAAGTCTTTTTGACCAATCAGATTAAAGTAACTGATATCACGTAACACCCAGTTTCCTGTCAAATATGGCAGCACTGGGTAAGGAATAATGTTGATTTTAAAGTCTTCAACTATGGCTGCTTGTCCGGATGCACCGAAAAAGTCTAAGGCTACTTTGACAAGAATTCAAACATTTTCAGAGCATGAAAAGATTCAATATTGGGGATTGACGAATGGATGTACCGCCGGCTTCATTTTCAACAAAGAAAAAGAAGACGTGACTCTGTTTAAGTTATCGGAACCAGGACGCATACACTGGAGTAAAGCTACAGAGAGAATAACTTTTGATCAGATTAATTGGAAAAAGTTCCGTAAATGGTGTAAGGACCATGAATATTACATAGTGCAGAATGTGTTTTCACCAGAGGCTTTCAAACGTAAATGGACAAGCAAGTCATCTCCGCAGGACACGTATCACATGAGGCTAACAAATTTTGCTAAGAATGAGGTTTCGCTGCACTGCTACATCGTGTTTTTTGGTGATGACTGGTTAGAAATGAACAAGCATAGCGGTTGTGTGAGGTACGACCGAACTAGCTGGGAAGAGCTTCGATGCTGCTTTAAACAAATTGACGACTTATTTCTACAGTTGGAAAGAAACAAAGAAACATCTGAAATAAAGCTAAGTCTGGCTGATCTCTTCTGATCACCTCTCCTTCCCACGAAACAACGCGCCGCCTCCAAAACACACATACACACCCTATGGACTCCTCCCCTTCGCTGTATAAGAAGACTTACCAGATTTTTAAAGAGCATCGGCTTTTTGAGCACTAGCAAAACAGTATGGCTTGCGAATACAGCCCCAATTTTTACAACTCTCTCGCTACCGAGGCAGCCTGCTCGGGATTTGAAGAAGATGAAAGCACCGGCGAAAGACTGGGAAAAAGAAATCTCACCTATCTACCATCCGGTGATGAACATGACGGCTGTCTGTCCACTACCGCTTTAGCCATCATCCGCGCTGTGACAGGGGAGCTGTTGGACAGAGTTATTGATCAGGATCTGAAAGACAACTGCCATGGATGTGCGATTGATCACCCGAGTCAACTCCAGCACGCGTGTTTGTTCGATCCTGACAACTACTATCTGCACATGAACGCATTCAGATTGTTGAAAAAACTGTTTAAACCGTGGATGAAATACACTTTAGCAAGAGCTCTGAAGTTGTGTGGAATCAACCACATGCCATCCCTGGAAAAAATTCAAGGCATTGCTGAAGCTGCTGTGTGCGATTGGCGAGATGAGATTAACATCAAATCTGTTGTGAACGAGGTGAAAGAGAAAGCAAAAGAAATCTGTGGTGAACAAGTCTATGAAGATGTGATCGATTTTTGGACCTTTCACTCATCCCTCGAAACGGCTGACAAGTCACACACATGGGAAACCACAAAACGTGCTACATCAATGCTGACTGCAAGAAAAGCCTGAAGACTGAACTGACCACCATGCTTTTTTAAAAAAAAAAAAAAAAAAAAATGCTTTTATCATCCTTATGACTGCAAAACTAGTTATGTATTATGCATCTTAACCTATGTAACCGATGTGTGTTTATAATAATCAAATCTATAATAATTTTAAAAGCTGTTTGAATCATTTTAATCTGATTGAATATTTAATGTATAAAATGTAAACCTTACTTGAATTATACGTTACCTGAGAATAAATGCATAGTCTACACCGATGTTTTGGTCATTCTTGTCCTGATACTCCAAAATGACTGAGCGTTTGTTGAAGAATGTGTATTATACACCGTCAGACCCTGGGTCGTATGGGGGTATTGAAAGTTTGCAAAGAGCTATCATTGAGAAAATAGGAAAAAGAGTTAATGATTCTGAGATAAAAAACTGGTTAGCAGAGCAGGACGCATACACTCTACATAAACCGGTATATACAAAGTTTAAGAAAAACAAGGTTTTTGTAAAAAACATCGATGAACAATGGCAAGCTGATTTAGTTGATATGAGCAACTTGTCGGGTAGTAATGACAACGCAAAGTTTATGATAACATGTATAGATATTTTATCCAAGTATGCCTGGGTGCGGGTGCTGCAAAACAAGTCCGGAACCGAGGTCACTAAAGCTTTTGACTCAATTCTGAAGCAAGGAAGAATACCCAAAAAACTACAAACCGATCAAGGGAAGGAGTTTTTCAACAAACAGTTTCAAACCTTAATGAAAAAACACAACATTACACACTTTGCCACTGGTACGGGGCAAAAGGCTTCGGTGTGTGAAAGATTCAACAGAACCCTAAAGACTAGGATGTGGAGATATTTCACAGCTTTTAACACGAAAAAATACACTGATGTAGTACAGGATTTGGTTCATGCCTACAATAACAGCCACCATTCCAGCATTAAAATGAAACCTACGGAGGTAAACGATGCCAATTCTTTTAGCGTATTTAAAACCCTCTATGGACTATCAACACCAAAATTAAAGAAACTAAAATTTAAGTTCAAAGTTGGTGATACCGTTAGAATTTCACGTTTAAAAAGACAGTTTGAAAAAGGTTATGAGCAAAACTTTACTGATGAATATTTTACAATTTCTGAACGGATTCCGAGAGATCCACCGGTATATAAACTGCGTGATTACGATAATCAAGAAATTGAGGGCGCGTTTTATGAACCCGAGTTACAAAAGATTATCATTGGAAAAGACAAAGCGTTCAAAATAGAGAAAATCTTATCCGTCAAGATCCAAAACCGAAAAAAAGTTTGTCTGGTGAAGTGGGTGGGGTGGCCTGATAAATTCAATTCCTGGGTTCCTGCCAAAGACGTGGTTAACATATCAGCTGAGCTTAAAAAAAGGTCGTCACGAGCAAAATAGAAATCTATAACCGTTTAACCATGGAAGAGAGCGGATTCTACTTAACTCTTCCAAGCAACGCGTCGCTGGATATTTACCCTAATAACAAGATTTCTTACTACACAACTAAATTAGCCAAACCAATCGATCTCAAAGGTGAATGGGAGGTAGCGCTTTCAGAGGTTCAATATGTCCATAGTTGGTACTCATTACCACTGCGAGAATCTCTATGTCACGTTACTAAGCAAGAGGGAGATAAAACACATAAATATCTTTTTAGTATCAGTTATGGGTATTATAACAGTATCAAGGAACTAGTTAAAGAAATTAACAAATCTATAAAAAGACTGGAACTTGACATGGAGATATCCTATAACCCTATAAAAAATAAAATACACTTGGACGCCTTGAAACCATATACCTTCAAAACCAGCGGAAGCTTAGCCTACATGCTCGGATTGATACCCGACATACCATTATCATCCAACTATCTAGAAGCGCCAAACCCAGCCGATATTCATGCGGGTTTTTACACGATGTATGTATATACGGATATTATCGACTATCAACGAGTCGGTGACAGCTTTGTCCCGTTACTGAGATGCGTACATATTACAGGGGAAAACAATAAAGTAGTCACTATGACTTACGACAAGCCACATTACGTACCGCTCACCAAGAACCACATTACTGATATAGTAATCGAAGTTAAATCGGACCAGAACAGAAGAATACAGTTTAGCTACGGGAAGTTTATAGCTAAACTACACTTCAGACCCTCTAAACATTCGTTCCGTTTGTAAAAAAAAAAAAAAAAAAAAAATTATAATAATTATTAAAAATAAAAAATGATAAACAGGGGATATGCAGATCCGCAGGACTATATCTCATATTATGTCACGCAAGCGGGATCAGGGATGCCTGGATATTCCGGCTCGGCCATGATGTTCGGCGCGGGCTTAGGAGGATTATTCAAGAGTATTTTTAGAATGGCGGTTCCGTTCATCAAAAGAGGATTCTCTATTGCTAAACCTCATTTAAAAACAGCTGCCAAGGGTGTTGTTAATGACGTAGTGAGCAACGTTATGGCCAAGATGCAATTTCAGAATCAAGACGGATCGGGTCTTGCAATGATTGCGCGTAAGCAATCTAAAAGACCTCCGGGGCAACGTCATATGATTCCTAATAAAAGGCGCAAGGTGACTAAAATCAAGACCAGTGTGAAAAAGAAGCAGAGAGGTAGCAAGACTCATCGAGTCTCTCACAAAAGGAAGCAGCTAAACATTTTTTAACATCATGGCTTTCTTACACAGTCTGTCCCCAGAGTGTACAAAGTCAGAATTGGATATTTTCACACTACCTTATACCCAAACGAGTATTGAAAATTACACTTATGTTGAAATTCCTCCACTCTCCGCACTGTCGGACAACGCGCCTTTAGAATTCTACATACCAGGAACCTCAGAATCTTATCTGGACATCAAAAACACCTTTTTACATCTGACCTGTAAAATATTTAATCCTGATGGCACCAACATAGCCGCCGATGCAAAGGTGGGGGTCGTTAATTACCCTATAGCCTCGCTTTTTTCACAAGTGGATGTCATGCTCGGAGACCGACTGATTTCTCAATCTAGCAGTACATACCCGTACCGGGCCGCTTTTGAATGTCTTCTCAACTATGAAAAAGATACATTGGAAACTCAATTTTCCTCCGGACTGTTCTACAAAGACACAGCGGGGCATATGGATGACACTGATCCAGAAGGTCGCAACGAAGGTCTTAAACAAAGGGCCAAGTTCAGCGCTGAAAGCAACACCTTTGACTTGATTGGACACATTCATTCAGATATATTTTTTCAGGAAAAACTTTTACTGAACGGCGTTGATTTAAGGATTAAATTGGTTCGCAGTAAAGATGAATTTTGTTTAATGAAGGAAGGAAATAACAATTTCATTCTGAAAATTATCAGCGCATCTCTTTTTGTGAAGAAAGTTTCCGTTTCACCAGCGGTAAAACTCGGTCATGCACAAGCGCTACTTACCGCTACAGCGAAGTACCCTATCGAGAGAATTTGCATGAAGACCTTCAGTCTAGCCGCAGGGAGTCGCATTTGTTCACAAGAGAATCTTTTCCTTGGACCGTTACCTAAAACTATCATTTTTGGAATGGTAGACAATGATGCGTTTAGCGGAGCGTATAATAAAAATCCTTTTAATTTTAAACATTTTGACACAGAATTTGTGGCGCTCTATGTAGATGGAACACAACACCCTGCAAAACCGTTTCAACCTGTCTTCCAGACGGGTAATGTGGTTCGTGAATTCCACTCTTTAATTTTAGCGTCAGGAAAACAACTAAAGGATCATGCATTAGCAATCAATAGGTCGGAGTACACGAACGGGTATACACTGTTTGCGTTCAACCTGAATCCGGATGATGATTGTGGGCAGCATTTATCATTGATAAAGTCTGGAAACATGCGTTTGGAACTCAGATTCCGACAGGCCCTTCCGAGAACGGTAAATCTGATCGTTTACGCCAGTTTTGACAGCATTTTGGAAATTAATAACCGAAGAAACGTGCTGATTGATTACCAGTGAAGAAATGGACACAAGAGAACTAACGGATGTTATGAGAAGTTGTCCTAAAATAGATAAAATATTTCACGGAGTGGTGGCCTGCGACGACCTACCTATGAATACGCTGACTGAGTTTCCGGCCATGTTCATAGTGAATACACATCCGAGACACATGCCGGGCGAACACTGGTTAGCTTTGTGTCTTAATGATGAGTCGTCCGCAGAATTTTTTGACTCGTACGGAAACCCGCCAGACTATGAACTCTTTCCTCACTCGATTAATGATTTTCTGCAAAAGAACTGTAGCATTATAAAATATAACCCTGTACAAGTTCAAAACTTTACTTCAGTATGTTGCGGGCAACATTGTGTTTTTTTCCTATGTCGCAGAGCTAAAGGCTATTCATTTAATCATATTATGTCTATGTATAGCAAAGATTTAAACAGAAATGACAATTATGTTGTGTCTTTTGTTAAAAAAATGTACCCTAGAGTGAATAGAAATTGTTCAGTTACTTGTATACAATGTGTTAACTCTTTAGATTTGTCACGATTTCGTGTTTAGTTAAGTGTGTATTTTTTGATTAATCATATTATGTATATGTACCCTTAAGTAATCAAATAAAAATCATTTTAGCTTACCATATGTTAATCTTCCGTGATTTCCGTGTAGTGGAATATAAAATGAAAACGATTCACAAAATTTTTCAATTTAAATAGTTTATTAAATAAATGATAAAATACATCGGTCATAGTCTTTGTAAGTCAATTAAAAATCTACCCAGTTAGAACGTTTAAGAGGGGTAGGTTTAAACATGGGATTAGGGTTATATGAATCGTCGTCACTTTTAGGTGGTGAAGAAGATGGGGAAACAAAATGAGAAGCTGGTGATGGGTGGTAGGAAGCTTTAGATCTTTTTATGTCAGATATTTTACGTCGGACATCTCCGTTAGGCACTGTCGAAAACGGTATGTTTAATTTAGCTATAGTGTGTAATAACTCTTTCCACCCTATTGGTCTCCGTTCATCGGAAACTTTATAAGGAGCAGTGAGACTCCTAATCAAATCCAACATGTGGGATCCCTCAATAGCTTTTCCTTTAAAAACAAATTCACCGTCATCATTCCACGAAGCATCATTGCTGGACTGTAAAATTTTATCCATAATGTACGAAGCATTTTTCTTGCTCCTTGCAGAAATGTTAGAGAGCACTTCTTGCACAATTCCATCTTTTTGGGGCTGAGGAGCTTCGGTTGCTGTAGCTTCTGCTTTACTTTCCAGTATATTCGGTAGAGACAGGGTCAGCTGAGCGGTTTCCTGATCACCTACTTTAACCAAGTTTAAAAATTTCTGCAGGGCCGACGTGTAGAGCTTTGCCTTCTCATATTCGTTCAGATCAGTCCTTGACAAAATGTGTCGGATTGTCTCGTCCAAGTTGTTTTCAACAGTTTTTCTTAGACTTTCATGTTCCGCTGTCATGTTTTTAAGTTTGTCAAGCTGATGTTTAGGAACTAAATACATTTTATCTGCTGTCTCCATGTTAACTGTTACGGGATGCAATTAAACTGCTTATAAAGGGAACAGCCACGCTGAGCAGAGGCAGAAGAAATCCTCCAGACTGGTTGATAGCTTTCCTTTTCGTTTCAACAGATGATCTTTTATCTGCAAAAAGTTTGATGATTTTTTTCTGCTTTTTCAAAGACCGGTACTGTTTTGTTGTCAGCGGTATGTTTCCTCGAAGAACGTTTAAAGCTAGTTCACATATACTCAATATGAGTTCGGTCGAAGCATCACGTAAAATAACCTTTCTCTTTCGGGGGTGAGACGCATATAATGACTTTAACAACGGAAGGGATTTTTTCAAGCGAACAGACATTATCATCAATACTTCAAAGACTTTTTCTTAGGGACATAAACAGCAGGATTCTCCTGCGGAAACACCCCAGACCGGAGACGGAGTTCTTCTGGTGTTTGAGCTTTCAGGTCAACAAATAAATACCCGTAAGGTCTAGAAGTGGCATCTTGAAAACATTCTAAAAAATACTTGCTTTTAAAGGGATACATTTGACGCGCTAGTACGCTGATCTGTAACTTATCTCTAGGGTTTTTGAAAAGAACCATGTAGTTGGTGTTCAGGTTGATCGTTCTACTTGTCTTGCCTTGAAAAAAGAGATTCTGAACCAAATAAATAACCGACAGGTTGCGATGATGTGTGTATTTAGTAAAAGCCTTTTCTACTTCATCGTTTTTACTCGCAGATTCCATCAAGTCGTCGATTACCAATAAGTTTGTTTTGCTAGGGGGAAACAGTTCATCATCACACAGAGAATCAGGGATTCCTTGAAGAAATTTTATATTTATTCTCCCCAACAATTCATCGTACAGAGGCTGCCAACATGTGTAACACCATACAATGTTTTCAGGAACTAGCGACATCACGTCTTCACAGTTTTCCAACAACATCTTTATAAAATAAGACTTTCCACTATTACTGGGTCCGCACACAATACATGAAAAAGGCACTAACATCCTCGCATCAAAAGCAGAGCCATTCATGTTCGATCAAGTTTTAAAACACTACGAAAGCATAAATCAGATATATACATATATACACATATACAATTATTTCGATCAAGTTTTAAAACACAACAAAAGCATAAATCAGATATATACATGTATACACATATACAATCATACACATAAACGTATATACATAAAGAGTCTTAATAACCGTAAGGGAGAGTTGTAAAATCAGCCAGTAAAACACGCTTATCGTACACAACCCTGAACTTTTTCAACTGTGGCTTGTTTTTCAAATGAAAGCCCTTTTTATCTCGCACAATTTGATTTTGCGCGGTTATAAGCTGACTAGTTTGATCCGGATTTTTTACATGATTATCCACCAGGTCTGTCAGTGATTTTAAATTGACTACTTTAGAATTGCTGTAATTTAAAGTGATACCTTTAGCTTTCATTGTTGTTTTACCTTTTATGGTTTTGTAACCGTATGTTTTGGGTCCGGCGCTGACGAATTCAGCTATTTGATCTTCGTGATCTAATTCGCTCGTTAAACCACCTAAATAATCGCTCAACGGGGGCATCCAATCACCTTCCTTACTTTTAAAAATTACACTATCGGTATCGGTGTATAAACACCTTTCCTGTAATCGATCGATCAAATTATAGAGCTCAAGTCTCGCGTATGCTGTTGTGAAAATGCCGATGAATACATTAGCATTCCCAGGTTGTATCAGCCTATCATCTGCATAACGCCATTGCACAATCGCAACATCATCGTTCAAAAAAGAGAACTGATTCACGTTATACATATCAGAAAACATGAACTCTAAAAATTGTGAGGGATCACTGATTAAAGTGGTGTTCGATCTGTCAGGTCTTTGACACATCTTCCCCCAGAGTGAATTTAGTGCTAGTTTAGCCACAGATCTTTTAGCCGGATTAACAGAAATGCATGCCGGATCCAACTCGATCCCCTCATTTTCCAGGTATTTGTTAATGTAATCGCGTTTAGTCCTTTCATCAATTACCCAGGATGGATATCCTGAACTTTCCTGTTTTGTCTTTAGAAACATTTTAATGTAGTCTGCAAAAAGAGTATCGGATGTATTATCAAAATGCCAAACTTCAAAGACATTTAAAATTTCGTACCCTTTTTCTACAGCTTTTGCAATTTCGATAGAAGCCCATGTCCCAATAAGGGCTCTATCCCGATCTGAGTGGTTACACTGCTTTTGCTGAAACTCGGCGCACATTCTGCATAAAGGAAAGAGGAGTTTGCTTTTTACACGAAAGGGAAGAACGGGCGCCCACAGACCTCGAGGCGGTAAAACTTTTGCTCTAATAAGGCCAAAGTAGTTTTCTAGAGGCTCGAAGTTACGGAAAATTATGGTTGGGTGACCGATCGGGTACGTCTTTGTCTTATTTACGTACGGATAAAGAGATGTGAAATCGTAATAATCAATTCTCTCACCCGGTTGTGCAACATAATGTAAATGAAGCGCGTTAGTTCGACCGCCATAAAGTGCATCACGAGGGTTTAAACGCTCTGGAAAATCAAAGTCCTTTAGAAAGTTTATGACACGGTTATCAGATTTCTTCATTTCATTCCAATCGTGTTCCCACATCGCTGTGACTTGTAAATTATGAACTTCTCGCAAGTTTTTAATTTTTTCCATCGATTTTTGACGGACATCTCCGAAGCTAGCGTGAGATGAGCTAAGAGGATGCGGGGTCATGGAGGGAAAACACTTTTCACAACCGTGATAAAAACAACCAAGAAACTCAAAAGCCTTTCGCGTCTGACCCACTTCGCAGTAACCGTCTACAAAAAAGTTACCGAACCTTACTTCACCCTCGTTCAAAGCATGTCGAATGGGTAGATTTTGCGTGGCCGAAATGTAGTTGAGCCATTGAATTGACGGTGTTGAGAAAGATTTCTGCCTATTGATGTAATTGTCAAGAGGTGGAATAGCTAGAGTGTTTTCAGGAAGAAACACGGTCCTAAAGATTTTCATACAGACAGAGGCGATTGTTATGCATTTAAAAGGGTCGACCTTCGTACTTTGGAGTATTTCATTTCTGAAAGCTAAACAACCCTTTCTCAAAATGTCGACGTCGTTTACACAGTAATCCCTCATCTCTTTCTTAAAATCAAAGACTTTGCCAGATACCGTTGCATACCACTTGAAAAACTCTTCTCTGTCTTTAGACATCATGTTATCCACACCGTAAAATTTAGGCTCAGGATAAGGACCAACATAGTTTTGATGATCTAAGGTGTTCCAGAAATGTGGAAAATAACCTTTCTTTTTTTCTGAAAACCCCATGGCTTTAGGGAGGCTGCTAAGCTTCATGGGTAAGAAAGACAGGCTATCGATGTAGGACTGACGAAAGTCGGAATCTGTAAAACATAGAATTTTACCACCTTGCGCAATGATATCAGGCGTTATCCCTTCTTTCACCAAATGGTTTAACAAAAGGTACGAATCAAACCCTCTAGCATTATGTGCTATAAAGGTATAACCCTTGTATTTGTTACGCCGAAACGACTTAAAAAACTCAGCAACACAGCTGTCTCCTTTGAACAACCACTCCTTTCCGCGAAAATCAATACAGCATAAGAAATTAGCTATATGAGTTCCTGTTTCCTGTCTCGTCTCAAAATCATAAAATATGTACTTTCTAGTTGGCATTTCTTTCTTTACCGGTTGTATGAAACAGCTATGCTCAGTATCTCGATCAAGTTTTTCACCGCAGAGTTTACACTTCCTCTCAAGACACAGGTGTTTTTTACGGTTAAAAGGGTTCTGGTGTATTACGCTATTGCAGTTACCGCAGTAGAAAGCCGTTTCACACATTGAATATTCACCGTTGCTCGACTGAAGCTTTGATTTATGTACATCAAAACAAAATTCAGACCTACACAACCTCGAACAGTCTGGGCATTTAATTATCTTTTGAGCATGTTTGTGACAATCCGAATTACGACAAATATTACAGTTAAATTCGCATCGATGTTTCCGAAGATCTCCAACCCCTGAGTGACAGAAACGACAAACGTAACTAGACCCCAAAAGCCCCGTGATGCTTTTAACCCCGTAATAGTGGTTGTCGTGCAAAAACAAGTACAGCGTATTTTCATGCGGTGTCTTACTGGTTTGAAAAAAAGAGTATCCGGCCTTATTGACAGAACAGTAAACGATTACAATTTTACAGTTCAAAGACGTCTCAAATTTTGATACATCAGCGAAGGTTACCGCTGTGTCCTCAGTTAACCCAACATCGTGTTGGATTTGCTTAGCGAGCTTTTCTATTTGAAAACTGGTTTTTCTAGGATACAAAAGTTGTGCGACGCATAAAGCAAAACACATGTTGTCTTTATTGTAAAAGATGTACAGATGTCTCATTTTTTTCTGAACAACTTGAGAACTGAAGATTGAACACATTTTTCTTTTACCTATACCGCCACGAGGTGGCCGAACTATTTGGATCACTATTTCAAGAGTATCGTCCGTAAAAATTTCACGCTTACTTTGAATTGCATTTTCAAGCATGATCAGAAAAGATTGCAAATCAATGGAGCCGTTGACTAATTGAATGCGTGATGACAGATTGAGCGTATCGCCTCTAATTTCAACAGTGACCACATCCTTGGGCGAAATCATTTCGTTTGCCACATCTATCAAACTGTTTAAAATCTCTAAAACATAATTATAAAAATCCGCAAAGCTGTCAACATTAGCGATCGAGGAAAAATTCACTCTCCTTCTAATCTCGGTGTTATTGAATCTGTCACGATTAATTACCCTGATATTAGGATCTAACCCGTTACCGAATTGTGCATTTTGAACATCGGGAGATGGTGCATTCTCCTCATCAACATCTATTTGCACATTTTGAACATCGGGAGATGGTGCATTCTCCTCATCAACATCTATTTGCACATTTTGAACATCGGGAGATGGTGCATTCTCCTCATCAACATCTATTTGCACATTTTGAACATCGGGAGATGGTGCATTCTCCTCAGCATTCTGAACATCAGTTACAGAGTCTTGTGAAAGGTTGGCAGGGGGGTCAAATAAGTTAACCAGATTGTGATGTAACATGATAAGACTTTGATTAAGATCATGAAAAAAATCTGGAGGAGGCAATGGTTCTTGAGATGTTTCTGGAGATGCGACGTTACTGATGGGATATTGAGGAGATAAGGCCAATATTTCATTCAAACAATTGACTGCTTCGATTAGATCGGGGTTCAACTGCGTAGATGACGATTGATCATTTAGGCTATTTTGCAACATTAATAAATTACGATTTAATTCAAAAAATATGTCCTGTTGCGTCGTTGGTGTATCGGGTACATTTTGGACTGAGTTTTGGCTGAAATCTTCAGACCAAGTATTGCTCAGGCCTGACGGTCTCAAACTTTCATTTAGCCGGTTGACTGCGTCGATTAAATAGGGGTTTAACTGCGTAGATGACGATTGATCATTTAGGCTATTTTGCAACATTAATAAATTACGATTTAATAAAAAAAATATGTCCTGTTGCGTTGTTGGTGTATCGGATGCATTTTGAAATGTATTTTGACTGGAAATTTCACTTTGGCTAGCAGCATGGTGGGGCGGTGTTAAATTTTCATTTAACTGGCTGATTACCGCAGTTAAGATAGGGTTCAGGGCTGTGTAGTCATTATCGGTTCTGATTTTTTTATTGTTACACTCTACGTACGAAATGTTGTTAGAACGTTTCTCTGCCATAGCTAATATGAAATCTCCTTAACAAATCTACAATACTATTAGCACAACTATTCAACGATTCAAGATTATTATGCAACAATGAAACAATCTCCACAGGTGACCCGTTATAAAACACGTTATTAAGATGATAAAAATTTTCATTCATAACATACATTTGATGTCGAAAATCATCCAGTGCGTCGTTAATCCCATGTCCTTCATCAGCTGCGTGGTAGTCTGGATGAAAATCCTCTTCTACATCACGCTCATGTCTGACGCTGCTCGCACCTAACAAAGAAAATTAAATATTTTGAGTTTTTGCACTCAAAGGATAAGGATATATATATATATATATATATATATATATATATATATATATATATATATATATGTAAAAGCAAAATATGTGTATGTAATATCAACTCACCTGAAACACTTAATTCCTCGTCCCTGAGAATATCTTCAAATTCGATCTCATCAGGTATAACTAGAACAAAATGTATTATTATGAGTAAAACAGACGTTTTTACATTGTATTATTTCGGTCAAAAGTAGGTTAGAAGGATGGAACAAAATCATACCCAGATTGTCTGGAATTAGTGGATATGGGGTGGGGTTTCGCTCTACTCTGTCAGCGACTTCCTCTTCTGGTACAACTTCTAAATTGGTAATAAATGACTAATATAATTATGCAAATGAAAAAAGACATTATAGTATGGATTATTTATACTTTTATTTGTAACTTACGCATAGGTCTCACAGTTGCTATGGGTCTTTGTAAAGAAGAGTCATGCGTGAGGGTTTCAATCTCATCATCGGAAATTACAACGAATTCATTTTCTAAAAGATCAGAAAACGTAAAATATTCTCTTAGTAACCTACCAACCAGTTTTAACTCACTACACACTTCTATAAGACAAATAAATTACCTAGTAAGTTTGTGTTCGTTTGTAACAATATCCTACGAGTGATCTTACTCTGTAATAAAAACATACGAATTTAACTATTAGTTAAAAGTAGAAAAGTACATGTAAATTTACTACCATTTTGATAAGTAAACAAAACATCGAAGTCTGACTGTTCTACGTCTCCATTAGTTTATTATTGTAAAATAACTTGAATATCATCAAACAAGGAAAAGTGATTCTTCTTACCATTTAGAAAAGCCATGGTCTCAGAGGAAATGGTGAGGTTCTTTGGAGACTTGAAAGTGATGGCCTTCACTTGGATGTATGCCAAGTTGACCATCTCTCTTCATTTATAACATGTTAAAGCGGCTATTGGTGTGGGGGCAGTGTTATTGGGGTGGGGGGGGGGGGGGGGGGGAGTGGGTTGGGGGTGATTTGGGGTAGGTGTGGTCGTGATGGAGCATGTATCTCCTGGGGTGTGAAGTGAAGAAAATTTAGTTTTCTAAAAAGTTAATTTTGTAAAATAGTTATCTTTACGACAACAGGGACAAGCAAATCAGGTAAAAATGTTTTTTGTCGATTTGTACTGTTTGCGCAGTATTTAAGTCAGAGAAATAAGGAAATGATTCATGTATTATTAATGCATACGAAATTGCTATTCCAGACGCTATGATTATTCTCATTCCCCTACAATCATTAATTTATTAATGTAGTTTATTCTAACATAAATTAAATTTTCTGTTATGCTTTTATAGAAAGTTTAGGAAACATTTAATTGTGTGTTATTGTGTTAATGTGTTTAATGACTTAAACATTTACTTTCACGGGGAAGGAAACATCAACTTTCTTAACGACTTAAACATTTGTAAAACTTTTACTTTCACGGGAAAGGAAACTGGGTGTTACGTGATATCAGTTACTTTAATCTGATTGGTCAAAAAGACTTTTAGAAGGCAGGGGTAGTTGTAAACACCTTAATGACCCTTCCATATGTTGACTTGAGCCGTCAAAATTAGGTTGACGTTTTGTATATCCCGGAGGAAATAAAATCATTTACTCTTGTGGGAAAGTAGACACCAAACTTCCTTAATGACTTAAACTTGTGAAAACTATTAAGAGACACCTAGCCTCAACACCCACCTTTGGCCTATCAGCAATCAAACAAGATTTGACATTTTGTATATCCCGGAGGAAAGAACTAAAAAACATTTACTCTCGTGGGAAAGGAGACACCAAACTTCCTTAATGACTTAAACATGTGAAAACTATTAAGAGACACCTACCCTTAACACACACCTTTGGCCTATCAGCAATCAAACAAGATTTGACATTTTGTATATCCCGGAGGAAAGAACTAAAAAACATTTACTCTCGTGGGAAAGGAGACACCAAACTTCCTTAATGACTTAAACATGTGAAAACTATTAAGAGACACCTACCCTTAACACACACCCCTTTGACTTATCAGCAATCAAACAAAATTTGACATTTTGTATATCTGGAGGAAAGAACTAAAAAACATTTACTCTCGTGGGAAAGGAGACACCAAACTTCCTTAATGACTTAAACATTTGTAAACTTTTACTTTCACGGGAAAGGAAACTGGGTGTTACGTGATATCAGTTACTTTAATCTGATTGGTCAAAAAGACTTTTAGAAGGCATTAAACACCTTAATGACCCTTCCATATGGCACCTTTGACCTTGAGAGGTCAATATAATTATGATCTTATGGTGACCTTTGACCTATAAGCAATCAATCAGCAATCAATCAAAATTTTGACATTTTGACACTTTACACCATCCATAACTCTCTCTTACAGTATGTGTGAATTACACTCATTAAAAGCTTAAGCATTAAAACAATGAAACAATGAAAAACAATACATACTTATCAACATACTCCATATATGAAAGTAAAATAATCAGTTCAGTGTTTACTTAGTCTACTCATGTATAGTTCAAACGTTATTTTGAGTGAATGGGATTGTCATCAACAACAATTTTCTGTGTAAATGCTGACAGATTAACATGATTATCTAACTTGATCCACTGTCCATAATGAGCTCATCAAATAAATATGAATTGTATTCTCCTAATTATACAAAAGTGGGGATGTGGGTAAGTTCATAAGTATAGTAGTTTATTCAGAAGTTAACAGTTATTGAGAGTTATGATTTAACAAGAAAATAAAAAGATTTGAGCAGCAGCTAACTACAGTGCCTAAGGACACTTTTAAGGCCCTTTAAATTTTCCACATTTAGTTGTTTCACACTCCTTTTTACAGTGCATTCAAATCTCTCTCTCTCTCTCTCTCTCTCGCTCTCTTTATTTTAATTATAAATAGCGTAAGATCAGAACAAACCTTCATTTTTTTTGCAGAAATAAAAAACTTCACCCACAGCTCTTATACTTCTGAATAAACTGTACTCAAGTATCAACATGCACACTTTCAAATAAGTCAAAGCATTCCTGTTCAACACAATTCTCAGATTGTTTCTTTTTAAAACAAATTAACATAAAACTCTAAACACCTGTTTTTACTTGTGGAATATTGTTTGTAAAATGAGGATTGTGTTTTAATACATTTTAAGATGGGTGAGAAACATAACAAAATGTGGAAAAATTAAAATGGTCTGAAAACTTTCTGCCAACGCTGTTAATAACACCTAAAAATAGGTCTATATTAATATTAATATAATATTAATATAAAACAACGTAAGGTACCTTTGAGTATTACAAAGCAGTTATTATTATTATTATTTTTATTTCTTTTATTTGTTTTTATTTTTCAAGGGGAATATGTGATCCCAACACTGAAATGATAGACTTGTTAAATAATAAACATTTATGATTTAATTGTTTATGATCCACACCTTTGCCCAGTCAGTCTTGTCTCATGAGCCATGATGAGGTAGGCATTGCCTTCCTTCAATCCAAGCTCGTTTCTGCAACCCATCGGGGCATAAAAGTCTCTAACATCATTCAGCACACTGTTATCAGTCCCTAAAAACAAACAAACAAACAAAGAAAAATAGAAATATATGTTAGAGATAATTTACTTTTGGGTTTTTCTGCATCTAGTAATTTCATGTTATGTGTTTTTCTTTCTGCAGCACAGGATTTGTACTATAAAGCTTAGTTCCTCACCCTCTTTAATAACTCTTACTATGGTGAAAGTATAGACATCAGCCAAGTCTGATCTCCTCACTGTTTTGAGAACTGCTTTGTAAACTGGAAAGAAAATTTGAGCAGAGGGAAACAAGTAAGTAAGATTTTACAAGCTTACTGTGATAGAAAAAAAAATAATAATTTAAACAGATGTCACATTTACTATTTAATTTGATAAGAGATTTAATTTTTTATTAAGTATAATTCATAATTCATGTCAGCAATTCTCCTATTCACTTTATTAATGATTTACAGCCCCATCTAGTGGCAAGTTTAGCATTACTTTAAACTGCAATTGCTGTTGTTCATGTGATTCAGAATATACAGTACTAAGTGATTCATGCGGGAAGCGATAATTATCTGTGTAATCTTTAACCTTGCAACAGCATTGCTGTAAGTATTTATTGATGTACATTAATATGTTAATTATATTTGTATATGAATGTAAACTGTTGTGGTTAAAGTGAATTTATTGGCATTTTCATTAAGCTGTTGCATTGGCCACGTTTTGTGTTGCCATTGTGCAGCTGTGTTGTGTATTTGCATTTGGGAATGATGTTGGTTTCCAGGTATAACTGAATGTTCTGAGTGAATGTTATGACTAATTATGTTATTTTTTCTGGACATTATTATTTAATGAATTCATTTGTTAATTTGTAGTTTTACTCCATACCCAAGCTCATTGAACCAGTGATAAACAGATAAACAAACTTCCTGTCTGCAGTGTTACAGTATGTGTGGGAGGAAAGTTTATCTAACTGTCAAAACAAACACCAAAGCTTATGTTAAGGACATTACACTTACTTACTAAAGGCTTTTATATCTAATGTATGTTTTATTTTCATTTTGCTATAATAATAATAAACCATCATAATTTTGTAATAATATTATACAAATCAGGGGGGTAAAAGTAACTCTGCCACCTCACACCTTTCTGTGATTTTTCAAAGTACTTATTGTAAATAGTGCATTGCTCATGTTTAAGTCAACTTCCACTGTATTGAATCATATCCTGGGCAGAAAGAGTGCTTACTGAAGTCCCTTTTATAGCAGGCTTCTCTACTGCGAATCATTTCCTCTGGAACTGCCGGTCCTTTTAGTTGAGGGCAGTTTGCTTAAAACAAACAAACAAACAAAAAAAACAATTAATGACAGGACTGTATACTTTATGACTTATGTTTATGCTGTCAATGAAAAAAATTGAATAAATTGATATACAGTGGAACCTTGGATTGCGAGTAACTCAGTTTACAAGTGTTCCGCAAGACGAGCAAAGATTTTTAATAAACTTTGAGCATGTCTTGGTTTTACGAGTGCCGAGTCTTTTGACACAGACACACACACACACTCTCTCGCCTTTACACCCCCTTCCAGGCTTCACACAGACATGAACACTCTGCTCTAGACATGAACACTCTGCTCTACACAGAGAGCACTGTTGCGATTCTTTTCAAAGGTAAGGTGCTGGTTCATTTGTTTTGTATTTTTTACTTTACAGCAGTGATTCTGTTAGTGTGCGCTCACGCGAGTGTCAGAGAGATTTCTTTTTTTCCCGTTAAAACAGTGTTTCTGTTGTGTGTGTGTTTGTTGTAAAACTTAAAAAGCGAGGTGAGGGGAAGGGATGAAGAGTTTTACTGTGTAAGACTAGGCGAGGGAAGAGGATAATTCCACACACACACACACACACACACACACACACACACACACACACACAAATACATGGCGCCTGCGCGCACAAATGGAAACACTTATCTGTTGGGATTTATTTAAACTTTTTTTAAAGGTAAAGTGCAGGTTAATTTGTTTTATTTTTACTTTATATATTGTATTAATTATTTTTCTGTCTCTATTTTTTTGGGCTGTGGAACGAATTATTTGAGTTTTCATTATTTCTTATGGGAAGGTTTGATTTGGTTTACAAGTGTTTTGGAATACGAGCCCACTTCCGGAACGAATTATAGTTGTAATCCAAGGTTCCACTGTATTATTGGCCTAACTTTTTATAGTGGTATATGTTGAGACAGGTAACACTTGAAAACTTTGAAGACACAGACTGATTAAATGAAAAAAAAAAAAAAAAAATCATGTTGAGCCAGCAATTTACCTATCCCCTGTCAGACTGACCCTGTCAAACTGCAGTAAAAAGGTAAAGATGGCAGTTTTGTGTAATTATGTATTTATTTAAATAAAAAAAATGTTTCAGTTGGCTTAAAGCTGTTTTAGACAGTTGGTGTTATATACCTGAGGCCAGGGTGTTTCTACTTACTGTATCATTGGGGCAACCTGAAATTACTGACTTAAGCTTAGCTAATGTTAGGCTTTATTTTACAACAGTACACTGTTTTCCTTCACTTTTGCTCTGACCTTTACCAACTTCAACCAACTTCATCAATTGACTACAGTGGGAGACAACTTTCTTTAAGGAGATGAAAAAGTTAGGCTATGTCAACCCTAGAGAAATACAATTAATTGAGCCCACAGCCAATATTACTTGTACCCCCAACCTTGAGCTTCTGACCATTAAATGTAGTCCTTTATATCTTCTGTGGGAATTCCAAACCACTGCATACAATTCAGGCCTTACCTTTGAGAACATGGTACAAGACATATAACCTTCACAGATCAGTGTAGGAGGCTGAGCAGTGCTATAGGAGGAAAGCTCCAGAGTGACTCTAGGAACCTGTGGCAAGGACTAAGGATAATAACAGACTATTAAAAATCAACGTCTGGAATGGAAAACTAAGGTTGTGTCTCTGGCAGTGGAGCTGAGCACCTCCCATGTTCACTTGTGAGGCTAACAGTGGTAGTACTAATGGCAGCAGTCAGAAGGAGAATGCCAACATGGGAAATGCTTTAATCATTTTGTAGAATAACTCGAGGAGAGCCATCAGGAGGGTGAACGCCTGGACAACAGCAGGATCAGATGACATCTATTGTTACTTCCTTAGAGCCTGTGCTGACCAGCTTAGCACCTGTGTATAGGTAATCCCCATATGCTTTAAACAGTCCATTATTTGCGCCCTGCCCATACATTCCTTTTTATTGTTTGCACATTGCTCATTTGCACATAGAATGAACACTTTTGAACAGTTGAACAGTTTTGAACATGGACAATCACACTGCTGCTGACATACATCTTATCAATACTGCTGCTGTCATTCCTGCACGCCATATTTTTATACTTTACTACTTTACTATTTTTTGGATGTTTATACTTCACAGTTTACAATTTAATTTGGTACATTCTGTAATTTTTATATTTCTATTTTAACTATTTTTTTCTATTTTTTTTATATTTCTATTTTAACTATTTTTTTCTATTTTTTCTATTTATTTTGAATATTTTTTAAAATTTGTACAACTTCCACCTATTTTCTTTATTTATATATATATATATATATATATATATATATATATATATATATATTATATTATATTATTATATATATTATATATATTATTCAAGTATGTGAACAAACATGCTCACAATGTTGGCAGTTATCTACATGAACGCATGGTTAAACAGCAAGAATATTTCCAGCCCTTTTTTTGGCATTGAATACACTCACTCACTCATCATCATTACCGCTTAATCCTGTATTCAGGGTCGCGGGGAGCGTGGAGCCTATCCCAGGAGACATAGGGCACAAGGCAGGATACACGCTGGACAGGATGCTAATCCATCGCAGGGCACACACACACACACACACACACACACACACACACACACACACACACACACACACACACACACACACACACACACTATGGGCAATTTGGGAACGCCAATTAGCCTGACCTACATGTCCTTGGACTGTGGGAGGAAACCGGAGTACCCGGAGGAAACCCACCAAGCACAGGGAGAACATGCAAACTCCATGCACACAGAGACGGGAATCGTGCTAACCACTACACCACCGTGCCACTGCATTGATAGATACACATTTTATCTATTAAGAGTGGTCTAACTTAATTAAATCTATAAACTAGTTGTCCTCAGCCAGCTGTTCCCACATGCTCTATTCCACATGAGCAAAAGTAAATAAGGGCACAAGAGAGCCTTTTATCAAACAACACTTGTGTCATTTTATAATTTGCAATGTTGTGGCATGTATTGTACCTATGTAGCTATTGTTGATGCTTGTGGATTTTTAGTATTCTAATGAGAAATGCTAAAATTTAGTTTGTAGTATTTCCATATGCATTTAATTTGTGGATGTATATGAAAGGACAGGATGAAATAATAAAGAAAAAAAAATGTACCAAAACTGAAAAATCTAAATTTTCATTTAAAATATGCTCCTCAAGTTGCTTGCTACTATGAAAACATGGTTAACATATTAGTATATTTTGTGGACTTGCACAATGTTCAGTTTTATAGAAAAACAGCCAAGCAATACATTTCTTTTAATTTTTCATTTTTTTATTTAGCTTTATCATTAACTATTTATCATAAACTTAAACTTGGAACTGTTTGAACTTTAATAATAATATTTCTGAAAGTTGGTTAATAATGTAATCTTTCTCTCAAGATTGTTCTGTATACCAGACAAGCAGACAAACAGACAGACAGATGGACACACACACAGAGTCTGATTCTGTAACTTACCCCCAGCACAAGTGCACACTTCTTTATCGCATATGATATGTATCGAGCCATTTGTCTGCTCCATGTTCGTGCCATAAAACTTCACACATCGATTTTCTAAAACACAGACCTGATAAATATGTAAACAAAAGTGTGTGTGCGTGTGTGTGTGTGTGTGTGTGTGTGTGTGTGTGTGTGTGTGTGTGTGTGTACAGTACCTGGAGAGTAGTACTCGTACACACTGACAGCAGCAGGTTGAAGTAAAGCTACTTTGAATATCTTGTGCACTCTGAAAACAATCCTGTCTGGCACAACGTGTGAGACCTGACAAGAAAACAAATCAACTTCAACAGCGGAGTTTTATTTATTTAAAAGTAAAAAAAATATATTTTAAACTTACCTTATCTAGATACATGATAAGTGAACCTCGTTCTGAAAGCTTCTTATTTATCTCAAACTTCTGTATGTATCTGTCCCTCCCACTGGTTAGCTGAGATTATGAGTGTAAAACACAAATATTATACATTGCGTTCTGTTTAAATATTTCTCATCAAAGCCCTCATGTCTTCAATCCCTCTGCCAGTTTTCTGCTTACTTCTGTAAGGTCATTTTCATCCACCACAAATCCTGTCAGCAAGCCGATATCCAAAACAGTCATAGTGGCATCTTTGTTTGGATCCTTAAACCTGATATAATTGATGAAAATAGAAAACAAAATGTTAATTACAAAAAAGGACACAAAATTTAATACATGGATTTTCTTTTATTAACAAAACTTATAAAGAATTTAATTTAGAACTAAACTAATCTATTTGTAAAACCGCATCCCCTTTATTTTACAGTGTACATACAGAAGCTTAATGATGACCTGGTAACTTTCTTCAGCATCTGGATATGATACTGAGAGATGAATATTAGAGAAAGAATTACAACCAACCAAACAAAAAATCATATTGTTTTGATAATTCAAGCAAAAATAGACTTGATTACAGAAATGAAAAGAAGAGGTGACTCTTACCCTCTCGTTCCCTTTTCATTTCAACAGACAGATCAAACATGCTGCAGTTGCTTTTCTTTTCTATTGGTCTTGCATAATAAAGTGTATATACCTATAAAAAGAGGACATCATAAATAAACGACCATTAGAAAACAAACGGCTTTGTGGTATCTGTGAACACTTACTTTGAGAACTCCAGCACCAGATCCCTTGGCTGTTACATTGAACTCTTGCTCCAGCTGAACCTGTGAAAGTCCAGACACAAAAATCAGTAGTCTTTCCATCATAAAGCGCAGGAAGCGTCTTTCTACAAATAGTAAGAATTTGAAAAACTACTTGAGCAACAGGTGGATTAATATTTTAAAATTAATGGTACTGTGCTCTTCTCTACATTGTGAAGTAATCTAATAGATGTGAAAGGCAAATAAGACACACTGAAAGATGGCCCAAACCACATTCTACATATTTAATTTGATCATTTAATATTATAGACTTTATTGGTGTGGTGACACATTTAGAATATACATATACAGTACAGTTGTTACCCATCACAAATTGTAATAAAACGAACAGTCTACACTTCTTATTAACTCCATAATTCATATTATGACATTATAAACAAAATAAAAATAATTATTATACATGTTAATTCAGCATTTGTCCTGTATTCTACCAAACTTTGTTTCATGCATTCATAAAATTAAACTGTATTTACAAGAAACAGTGAAGAAGCTCGAAGAAGGGGCACATAATGATGGACATACACTGTTGTATGCGTTCTATATTCAATACATGTTTTATGGTAAACCTGGCAACCTCCACATCCAATGAGCTTGCCAAGGTCGCTAAGACAATGTTTCAATGCAGGTCTCGCCCTGAGCCAAGCCCTGTTGCTGAAGTGGTTGACAATACATGCTCCCATGCCAGGTTCCCATCCTGTTCTAGTCTGTCTAAATTATACCCTGCACAGACTGAATAATTACAGTCAAAATCCAAACCTTACCCTATATTGTCCTGGTTATGCTTAATTAAGGATGGGGTAATTATGCCTCAAAGCCACTTAAAGGCAAAACGGTAAAGCATTCCAACTTTAAATATCTGTTTTCCATGATAAAGTAAAAGCACAATAAACAGAAACAGCTATAATTTCTCTAAAGAATAACCTTTTCTGTGCGTGTAAGATGTGCATTGTTCTTGGTGAAAATCCATCTGATGGGGCGACTTCGAAATCCACTCAGTTCCACCTCCAAATCTACATTCTGATGATCTCTTACTACTAATAGTAAGAAAAAGGGAGTTTTTAAGTAATTAATTTAATTCTGTATGATTAACGTTGACTATATACATACAAAGTGTTTAGATATCTCAGAAAAAAACTGCTTAGTGGATAACTATTAATCTAATGCATAGATTAATAAGAAGTTAATTAGTTAATTACATGTGCAGCAACTACAGCTTTGTGTAATCACAGATATGTCTGAATTTTTCTAATTTTATTTATGCATTTGATGTCATTAAATAATTACATAACACTGTTTCACAATAATTCAATTATATGATTTCTTGCCTGTTTAGCATAATAATTTCCCCCAAAGTGTAAAGGCATATTTATTTAAACAAACATTTGCAATATATCTACAAATTGTCCACACTTATGCATTTTTTCTTCAAGTACTGATACTCACATGAACATGGTTACTAAATAAATTTCTTCTTCCAATTAAGTGTTAATATACTTTGTGGCACAACACTAATGTAAACAGTTAAATAAAGAAGGGCTATACTCAGCCATTATAATCCTAAACAACCCAAAGTCACTAAGAGTATCAAGCAGTTGAGTATAAATAAATAAATAAATAAATAATTAAGGAAATCTAGAGCCCTGGTCAAACCACATCACAATGGTCCAAGCTGATGGATGGCTTTTCATGCACATTGCTGTTTCACGCAGTTGTTCCATAATGTCATCTTGTACTTTTTGTATATTAAATTTTTAACAATGGTCATTGTTGCAAATCAGCTTTACAGAACTAATATATATATATATATATACACACACTGTAAAAAATAATTCGTAAATTTTACGGTAAAAAACCGGCAGCTGTGGTTGCCAGAATTTTACCGTAAAAAATACGTTATTGCACTGTAAAAAAATAAGCCGGAAATTTTACGGTAAAAAAAATGGCAGCTGTGGTTGCCAGAAATTTACGGTAGCAACATTCTTGGTTATATAAGATTACACTGTATATTCTATGGATTTTAATTGTTTCTTTTTTTTCGAGCCTGGCCAGGAATCGAACCCAGACCCTGGTGGTACAAACAACAGTGCTAACCACTACACTACTGTGTTTGCTGCAAAGTTGTTGTTGTTGTTGGACTTCCTCGGGTTCCCCGCGTCCCCCGCACGACTTGCACTCCAACAACGACAACGTTTGTGTAGCAAGCACAGTAGTCTAGTAGTTAGCACTGTTGCCTTGCCCCGCCAGGGTCTGGGTTCGATTCCTGGCCAGGCTTGGAAAAAAAATAAAAATAAAATGAGTGCAATTCCATAAAACCTAAACCTAAAAACATTGCTACCATATTTTTCACGGTAAACTTCTGGCAACCACAGCTGCTGTATTTTTACCGTAAAATTTACGCTTTATTTTTTTACAGTGCAATAACGTATTTTTTATGGTAAAATTCTGGCAACCACAGCTGCCGGTTTTTTACCGTAAAATTGACGTTTATTTTTTTACAGTGTATATGTTGTAATTAGTATGAAATGTGTAAGCAAATATGTATGAATCAGAATGATCAGATTGTCTCTTTTAAAGGTGTAAGAATTCATTATATGTGTTATGTTTCTGCCTCATTTGTTCTCTACATGTCATGAAAGTTAAGCAACTGTCCCACATAGAGTATGTGAGATGACCTGATGACTTTTCATGCACATTGCTGTGTAACTGAATTGTTCCTTAATGTCATCTTAACGTGCTTTAGAATGTGTAAAAATTAACCACACACATTATGGTTCTGTCTCTTTTGGTCTCTGCATGTCAGGAGAGTAAAGCAACAGTCTCAATTATACAGTCACACTGTCCCAAATATGTAACGGGGGTGACAATAAAAATGCACAATTCTTGACAAACCTGTCCCTGTGTATACTGGCCTATAGTGACATGAATGTTTTCTTACCAGTCACAGTGATGTAAGTGTGTGCAGGAGTGTTTGGAACCTGCCCATTTGGTATGTCACTCTTGTAACGCACAACTTGAATACCACCTTTTATTCCAAAAAAACAGACACAAAATAAGCAAAAAAAAAAAAAAAAAACGTTCTAAGTGAAAGCTTAGTGATGCACATGCAAATGGAAAACAAGTATGCAAAAGTAAATATTGATGAACACAAAGAAAAATAAAACTTTATTGCTTGTTGTTAACTGAATAAAAAATGGATATAGAAAATCTTACCAGGAGCTTGGGAGGGATTTATTTCCAAATTTATTTTTGGGAGTTCAGTTAGCACTCCTTCAGACTGTAAATAGAATGATAATGTTTCAGACCTTGAACGAGTCAAGTCAAGAAGGTTCAAGTTTATCATTTGAACCATATACAGTTCAGTACACAGTAAAACAAAACAATTTTCCTCTGCAAAGGAATACATACAATATAAATTAACAAAAAACTAAGACACTTAATTAGCTGATTAGCTAAGACAAACCAATCTTAACAATATAAATTAACAAAACTATCTAAGTACTTTACAAAAGACAAAAAGACAATATAAAGTTCATGTGCAAAAAAGAGCACCAGCATGACAAAATGCAATACTCTGTGGTAACATTTACATACCTATATACTATTAATACATTTTGTTTTATCACATCTTTCAGAAAGTTTATGTATTCAGGTTCAATAATGACATACTGTTTAACATTAAATGATTTTTGCTAATGCTATCTGGAAAGCTGACTGATCTATAATCTGCTGATACTCACCACCACCTTTAGGGTCCTCCTCACTCCATCATGAAATGTTGAACTCGCAGCCCGCACCTCTATCTGGTGATTCCCTAGTTCCATGGGAATAATCACATATGGCATGGATCTGGTGGACTTGGCGTCAATGTTAACTATGGTACGGTATTTCTTCTTTTTGCTGGCTGCACTGCAAACATGCTCTGTCTCAAAGAATTCCACACGCACCTGACAGGAAGTCAGACAGATGCCTTCAATGTCAAAAAAGTTGGGATTATGTTAACTTGTTAGAAAACAAGTTTTTGTGTGAGTTATACAGTGGACTACGTGCTTAAACTAATTTAATTCATACAGCTTCTGTAACCATTTTATTCTGGTCAGTGTGGGGCAGAAATAGACTCAGGGTTTGATGTCCACTACTACTACTACTACTACTACTAATAATAATAATAATAATAATAATAATAATAATAATAAGTACCCTTTGTTGTCTATTGGAGAAGTTATGCAGAATAGCTTTGATTTCTAGTTGTTCATTGCGTACTGCTGAGTAAGGTAACTTGAGATCCACAGAGAAGTCTTTGGCCACTGTTATTTCATAGGGATCAGCCACACAGATGCCTACAGGGAAAGATAAATGTTTTAATTATTTGCCATCATATCACAGTCCTTGCAGATGTTCATTTAGAATTTTTGGATGTGATATCAATATTAATTTTGAGAAATGTAAAGAAGATGTGCCACTGACCATGAGTTTTAGAGAAACTGATAGCGAGGACTTGCCAGGTAGTAATGGAGTCTTTTAGAAAGGATGTGTCCAAGGTGAGACTTGTTGTAGCACTACAATTAAAGGGAAATAACAGATCAGTACTAACATTAACCTCCAGAATGTTACACTAATAAAAATCCTGGATTATTGCACTCACCACGGCATGTTTCCTCGGCAGGCTGGGAGTTTTATGTCCTCCCACAGCCAGCTCTCTGGGAACTGTGTTCGGGTAACAATTTCATCAGAACTTATAAAGTCGTCGTCATCATCATCATCATAGCTCCCTGGACAAATAGGTGTTGGTAAATCAGGTGTTGGACCATTGGCAATTATTTGTGAGTTAATAAATCTAATAAAAACTATTATTATTTTAAAAAGTGATAATATTAAATGTGGCATGGATGTACTGGGTGTACCCTTGCTTCTCTGTAAAGTAAAAAAAAAAAGTAACAATGTATTTGCAAGTAATTTTCAATGTATATTTTATAAATCACAATTTGTTTAAAATTTATGAAAAACACCACATTAGATGGCAATTGTAGCTGTTATTGTTAGAGGTCCTTGAGTCAAAGCAAAAAAGGTTCTGGCACCCTTATTGGAATTGTTACAGTAGGGCAGGGTTAGCTCAGGGCTTAAGGCAAACTGATTAATGGCCCAGATTTAAACACCAGTGCCACCAAGCTGCCAAGGTTCTTAACCCTCAACTGCTATACTGTATGTATAATGAGATAAAATGTATGTCTCTCAGGATAAGTGTGTCTGCCAAATGTCTTCTTGTTCTTTTTCTTCTTCTCGTTTTTAAGGCATTGTGCAGACCAAAAAGCAAGTCAGAGAGACACAAAACTTGGTCAACCGGTAGTACTCCTTTATAACTCCTTTATATATCATCATCATCATCATCATCATAATCATAATAATAATATTAATTTTATATTTTTAATCTGTTTTCACAATTTGGGAATCCAATTACTCAGCAGATTCTGAATCTAAATAATTAATAGAAAAAAATATGTTCTCATTAGATGAGTTCCATGAGATAAATTGTAAATGGATTTTTTTCATGATTGCATAATTAATTAAATGACCACATGGACAAACTGAAAAGTCCTGTTCTGAGGATGTCTGCAAAGGGTTGGGGCCTGGTTATACATAATGTGCAGTGTTTATTTTCAAACATACTGATACTGATACTGAACAATTGATCAAGCTAAAATTTGGTAGGGTTCATTTACATGCTAATCTGGCACAATTTATTGTTATTATTTATAAGTGACCATATTACAACTGAGCAATAAATAAATAAATAAATAAATAAATAAATACAAAATAATAATAATAATAATAAAAACAGCTTCCTACACAAGGTTTCAGAGCTTTGTAAAAGACACTCACCTCTTTTTTTCCTCTGTGTTGGGGTAGAACACTCTGGAGCTAGCAAAAAAAAAAAAAAAAAGAAATACTAACATTAATAAACTGCTGCAGGAAATGTATTTTATGTACTTTTTTAGTTAAAACAAACAAATTCTCAAAACTCATATCATCTCTTATATCCTTAAATAAACAACTGTCACGACCCGCCAAGCCACAGCCCTGTCATGATCACCTGTACATTCCGCTTCCATGATCCACCCTGCTCCTTACTTCCCACTGCCTCGTTCTCCACTCTGCACACTTGTTCTTCATCAGTGATCACTTCTCCTCCCTATTTAAGCCATGCATTAACACCTCCTTGCCAAATTATTGTGTGCATTTCAAGCTGCACACAGAGCTCTTGCTCTGGCTCCCTACACCTACACGCAGCTCTCTGTGCACACACTGTTTCCCGACACAGAGCAGCAAGCGCCCCAGCGCCAAGCACATTAACAAGAACGTGGCCTCCGAGTGGCGCAGTGGTAAAGCGCTCGCCCTATCATCCGGACATCGCCAGTTCGAATCCCGGGTGATGCTGTAACCTCTCGCAGCTGGAGGTCTAGGGAGAGCACTCTCAGAAGGGAGGGATGAAAGGTACTTAGTGCTCTCACATTAATCACGGCCCTACAGCCAATCAGGGGCGTCTGTGATTTCACATAAGTGGAAGTGTGTTCCGAGTGTGTTATACCGCCCCCAATGGTGCAGGAGCGAACACTTTGAAAAGATGTGGTCGGCTGGCGTCACATGGTTCGGAGGAAACACGTGATAGTTTACCTACTTAAGGTAGTACTACGTAGTACTACTTAAGGTAGTAGTAGCCTTAATGTGGGAGGCCCCTAGTGATGAGAAAATCGGGGGAAAATCCAAAAAAAAAAAACAAGAACGAGAATGTTAGCTGCCAAACCCGTCTACGATCTCTCTCCTGGAGTCCGTTCTTCGTACGTCGCTAACTCAGTTAGCTGGATTTGATTGTTGTGGATTTGTCCTGATCTTGGATTGTTTCGTTCTTCGAAGCACTTGCTGTCATAGCAACATGTCCGTAAGCTTAAACCTGCTCGGGAGCAGGTTTATTTCATGTAAACAGGATTTAGGCTGCGCTCCTGGAGGGTTATGATTGGCTGAAATGGCGATATCACATCTGATTGGTTAAAGAGCATGACTGACACGGACTGACTCCGCGGGGAAAAGAAAAGTATCTTGCATGGATATATGGATGGATGTATTTAAACATACATACAGTATATGTATACATGTGTGTGTCTGTGGTCATCATTTGTGTGTTAATCTCCGTGTGTGTCTAATCATATGTAACAATCCCCCGAATGTAATATCCCCCGATTGCGTCTATATAAGTGGAGGTAATTTTCTCAAATCTGTCGCAGTCATGTCTTGTCCGTTTCTGAGAGAGCAACCGGTTACTGAAGGTGTGAGGATTATACACAGTTTTTCAAATTCCTCGTGTATTGTGTGATAGACAGCATCCTTTAGCACAGCATGACAATATACTTCTTATTATACTTGTTCTTGTACTTCACTTTTACACTGTAAACCCGATTAAGTTGGCAAAACTCAAAATATTTGAGGTAATCAGTTACATAATTTTTTTAAGTAATTTTAAGTAAACAGAACTATCAATATTTGAATTTGTTGCAAATAAAGTAAATTCAATCCAGCGCGGGAATCAAACCCAGGTCTTTCACATGGCAGGCGAGACACCTACCACTGAGCCACCAGAGGTCTTTAGAGTTAAATTGCTAGAACTTTGAGGTGACACGTACTGTTACTGTTACTTAAGTACTTATGATTACTTAAATTATCAAATTTGTTCAGCTAACTTTAAATTAATACAAATAGGATTTGAGAGTGTATATATATATATATATATATATATATATATATATATATATATATATATATATATATATATATATATATATATATATATATATATATATATATATATACACACATATAACATGTAACACGGGCAGCACTTACGTATTTAATAAATTTATTTTAAATTATCTTTAGTAAAGTTTGAAATTCTCCATAACCCTTTAATAAAAGCTTTTGCTCCGCTTGAGAAAAAGAATTTAGCTGCTCTTTTGGCATTTCGTCAACCAATCGCAGGGGTGGTGATCAGTGTTTCTACTGTCGATGGATATCGCCTTTCAAACAAACGCACGAAGGCGCAATAATCCTAGACAACTCAATCCAGCGATACTAATCATCAACAACAGGTGTGTCGAAGAACCGAATTAGCCGCATCGTAATTAGCACGATGATCTCATCTTAAATCTCGGATGTTTCAAGCGACGTACGAAGAATGGACCCCTGCACTTGGATCCATCGCAACCTTACAGATCCCTAACAAAATTTTATCAGCATTATGCATGTGGCATTCAATGGACAAAATTTTGACAGAATAAAGTTTTTCTATAAGCTTTACCTGTTCTTTCAGTGGTGCCTCCTGCTTTATCGGACTGAAACAGTAGCCCGGCATCATAGAAAACACCCATACTGTCTTTACCACTGCCAGCTGTACAGCCAGTGTCGTACTTCTCAATAATGTCCCAGATCTGTCAGAGTAGATAGAAAAGAATGTCTAAAAAAACCCAAGTTACATTGGGACACACCATTTTGCACACGTTTGAGCCTTTGCTTGATTGAGTTAACCATATAAAATAAAGAATAATTAAGAATATAAGAATTACTAGGCAAATAGAAAATCCTGCCAGGAGTTACTAACCTTAGTCTGTGTAAGTCTGTTCTTGTTGAGGACAAAGACAGATTTATCCACAGCTACCAGTCCAACCCTGGCTTTTGGATCTCCAGTAACTATGAGATGAAAATTGTCACCAGGCTCAAATAATCTTTTGGCATTTAAACTTTCCCTTACGTCCAACTTTAGCTACATGAAACAAAATATTAAAAACAAAGACAGAAACAGAGGATCTGACATTTATGTATTTTTCTGTTACTTATGGCCTAAATGGTTTAACTACACTGTATTCAGCACAAACTGGGCTACAGTAATGTGTGAGCAGCATGTATGTACTGTACAAGTTTATATTTAGGAGAAAATGACAGTTATGCGTGGTTATTGAAAACAACTAAAATATGTCACTGAAATAAGGTCACAAGCCACATTCATAACATTTGTGTACAAGACTTCTGTGAGATGGTGATCTTGTAGTCTAGAGTTTCTGCTTCAACATGATGTGACAATCATCCTGCTCACTCAATCACAGAAAACAATATCTTATACAAAGACCCGCAAAATAAGCCATTCAGTCGAGTACGTGATAGAGGGAAGTGCTACAAAAAATTATTTTAGGACAAAATATACATATATTTATTGTTTGTTGTTCATTTAGAATATAGTTACAGTAAGTGACAGGCAAAATAACTCACTCTTAAACCTTATAACATACTCGTTTACACAATTCAAAGAAATCAAGTCCAGGATTGAGTGGAGAAAGATGCAGATGATTTTATACACAGAAGGTACATTTATGGCATAAATATGGCAGTGCAAAATAAAATGAAAAAAGGGTGTTGGGCTTGTAAAAGCCCACTTTGTGCAACTCTTTGTGCATCCAGTTTAAAAATATAAGAGATCCATCTCGAATCCAGACCCCAGTTGTGGTCCAGGTTACCATGCAGGCAGGAATTGCAGAGTGTAATCATCAGTCTGTGTTTTCCATGAAAGAGTGATGTGCTGTCTGTATTTTGCCTGCTTGTTTGCATTTGCCCTCTCTCAAACAGGTGGCTGATCATTATCACTGTCACAACTGTTTATCAAAAATAAAAAAAAAACATGAGCATAATAACAAAATAGAATAAACTTCTTTATATAATCATCATCATCAATCACTAATGACCAGGGCTCAATTTAAGGAGGGATGTGGGGGGAATGGCATCCCACCTCATAAAAAAAAAAAAAAAAAAATTACAAAAACCATCCCATCTGTAAAACATGGAAGCAAATCAGTCTCATTAATAATTCACACAAAAGACACGATGCACACATGCGTATCCAATTCACATGTGTGAAACCTAATAATCTAAAATGAAAAAATATATTCACAATATATATATATATATATATATATATATATATATATATATATATATATATATATATTTTTTTTTTTTTTTTTTTTTTTTTTTCCATAATATACGTTTCACAAATGCAAAACACAATTCACAGAGGTACAACTGTGTACAAAATTTTTTAATGCTTAAAATTCATGAGTGTTTCATGAACTGTGAAGGTGCAAATTGTCTTTCCTGTGTGAATCGCCCTGGATTTGTGTCTGTGTATTTTTGAGACTTTGCTGGCAGCAACGTGGGTCACTCGTACTCTTTAGCCAATCAGGTACGACCTCGTCATTCAACCAATCACAGCCCTACAGGAGCGTAGCACTCAAGTAGCTCAGCTTTGAACACATTTTGAGTTAATTACAACGGAAATGAAGCTTTACATACTTAAACCAGCATGGCGACCAAGAACAGGATGCACGTCTAAGTTATTACTTTATTTCATAATGTTTCATTAATGAACTTCAGGCGAAAATAACACAGCTAATCACTTTATCATCTTCTATCATTCGTCCAGGAAAAACTATTTGCACATTCACAGCTAATGATACTCTCAAAATTTAAATAAAAAAAAAAAAAAAATTACACAGTTGTACATCTGTGCTGTGAATTGTGTTTTGCATTTGTGAAACGTATATTATTGTGCATGTGAGGTTTTTTTTTTGGGGGGGGGGGGGGGGTTGGGGGGGGATATATATATTTTTTCGTGCAGGCTAATTAGTATTCATGCATGTGAATTAGGATACGCGTGTGTCTTTTGTGTGAAGTATTAATGAGACTGATTTGCTTCCATAGTAAAACCACCATACTCCTTACTATCCCCTTTAGATTATTCATGCTGTATTATGCATGGAAAGGATCAAATTATAGTTTTGGCAATTGCATGTTTAAATGCATGTGTTTTGTTTTGTTGAATTAAGTTGAATTAATTAAGCTTACGTTTTGTTAATAAAACTGTCCTTAAACGTTTGATATATTTCACAATCATTGTATGGTTAGTTGTAGGTTTCCCCCCTAAATAAAAATAATAAAAATTCCCCATTGTTTTTTTTTCTTTTTTACAATTCGAGCCCTGCTAATGACCACACAAACTTCTGTAATTCCGTACAACAACTTAAACTTTTTTTTTATCTGAATATCACAAAACGTGCAAGCTACATTACCAAGTATTTTAGCCAGCTCCCGGGAGCTAAAGTCTTTCTGCTAATTAACATTATAGATATCAGTGTCATAGGCTAACTAAAAACTTGGTTTATAGCTACCATAAACCAAATCTATCCAAAACAGGGTGAAATACATTAGAACATTTAAATCACAGCTGATACTGACAATCATCTGTAATCTACATAAAGGGGAACTAACATGTTTGTGCTAAGCTCCATAAGGCAGTATGTTAGCATGATTATGTATTATCTAACCTAAACTATGCACGTGACATTGAAAGACAATGTTTCATATAAACTGGCCAAAGCTAAACAAAAATGAGGGAAAATAAAATAATAAGAGATTTATATTATCAGAATAAGGATTATACAAGACTTAATAACTCACCCATGATAACAGCTTACTGGATTCTCCTCCTCTGTTCCCTGTCAGAGTCTCATTGTTGTTCTGAGGTAAAGATAAACTCCTCTCACTGTCCAGAACATTCTGTAGAGCTCCAGAAACCTGTACAGCGCATCACATCTTCCACACACGCAGGAAACTCACTGAATCTGTGTGTGTGTGTGTGTGTGTGTCTGTGCTTGTGTGTGCCGTGTTGGAGGCGTGGCCTTGTATTTTTCCCTGTGATTATGTTGTTATCGTTAAATGTATTTAATGTGTTTTGTATTCTATTTGTATTGTTTCAATTTAAAAAAGGAGAGTGAGAGAGAATAGTGTGTGGGCGTGTCCTGTCTCAGGCCATTATCAGATAATGAAGTGAGATGGAAAGATTGTTCCTCTCTTCAGA
This sequence comes from Clarias fuscus, assembly GCA_030347435.1. Classification (NCBI taxonomy): domain Eukaryota; kingdom Metazoa; phylum Chordata; class Actinopteri; order Siluriformes; family Clariidae; genus Clarias; species Clarias fuscus. The sequence goes on from CM059227.1 coordinate 22,399,883, forward strand.
TTCATATGGATTGCATAAACTGAGAATATTAATTTTATTTAACTTGCTTTATTTAAAAGTAGACCCTTTAAGCTTGCTATAAATCCTATGCTATAAAAATATGTAAATTTACATATTTCTCATGTTGGTATGTGAAGTATTCGTGGAGTTTCAGTTAATTTTAGTGACACGTTTCAGAAAGATATTTATGGAGACTGAGGGAGCTGAAATCGCATATCGTATATGAAAATGTTCATATACACATGTTGCTGTCAGAACTACTAAAAACTACAACTCCCAACACCAATGTCACGGTTCACCTGAATACTAATACCTGAAACTAATTACGGAACTAATAAAAGAGACTCACACACTTCCGGTGGTTGCGAAGTATACGCTCCCTGTGATTAGCTCCAGAGTCGTTACCAAGCTGTTTGTGAATACCTGCCTCTTGATATTGACCCTGTTTGTGTTTTTGTTTCTGAGTTTAGTCTGATCCCGTTTATGCCCGATGCACATCGTCTGACCCTTGCCTGTTTAAATGACTATCGACTTCGGATTCTCTTAACTGGTTTGTTTGACTTGTTCAAACATAATAAATATCTTAACTGCACCTCCTTTCTCCGAGTCTGTAAATCTGACAGTTGCACAATTCATATTGTGAGTATACCTTAATAAAACTAGCCCCTTTACAGATTTAAATGATGAACTGCATTTATATATATATGATAAAAAATAATTGAGCAAATAATTGACCCAATAGCTGGTCCGCCGACTTCTAAGCGTTTATAAAATAAATAAATAAATAAATAATATATTCAAACTATGTGTATTGTACCTGTGATCTGATTGCCACATTGAGACCTTATGATCTATTACTACTGATTTATTTAAAGCAAAAAGGTTTCACACTCAATATTGACTTAAGTGTATTTTATAAATCTTTAGGGCTCAGAAACAAACAAACTTGTTAAGCCATTTTATTGCATCTTTCAAAGACCTTAGAGAACATGGAGCATATGAGCTCTTCAGTAACTTTGTCACACTTGGTCCTTTCTATTTTCATCCAAAACCCAGAAGCCTACATTATTTTTTCTGTCATGTAATATGTTGTTTTCTTTGCAGGCATGCAAATGTTCTTCTGTAATGTTATTAAAGTCTTAAGATATGTTTGGAAATATGCATATTTGTAATAAAGATAATGCACTATAATGCCTATATTTTTTACAGTACTGTCTTCCCATAATCTATAATTTTTTTGGATATTATTACTAACCACAGGTTTTTTTTTTTTTTACAATTTTGAGAGCACTGGAAAATAAGACGATATGGGTTTGACCATCTGACCGTCGGCAAGGCATACCTCAGAGTCCAATTATAATAGCCATGTTAAAACTCACCACTCTGATACATGTGCATACATACAGTAGCTTGTCATATACTGTAGAAACTGTGTTCCCTGAATAGTGAGAACAAAAAATTAAAAGCTCTCAAAATAATCTAATACCCAGAAAACCAGAAAAAGGCCAAATAAGTAACCAAAATCTACTTTTAAAATTTGGGCTTCTCAACATTAGATCTCAGATGTAACATCTGTACCTCCACAGCTCAGGGGAATAAGATCAAGTTCCCCGGATTACTGAGTTGGTACTTTGTCCCCACCTAGTGTGTCTATGTATGTACTACCAGCACTCAAACACTAAACACGAACACCTGTGATCCCCTTGTGTGTCTGACTATTTATTCCAGTCGAACCCGTAGGGCTTCGCCTGTTCACCGTTGTGCACCCGTCTTGTCTTCACCTGGTTTGTCTATTATGTTGTGTGTAAAACGTCTTGTCTCTTCTCCCCGTCTCACTCCCAGGACTGAGCGTGTCTGCAGGTGAAGGACCTTTTTGTAACGCTACGCCAAGTCATGCCCTCTGCTCGAGCCAAGTCATGATCACCTGCGCTCCTCCCCACATTCCTTTCCACGGCTTCCGTTTTGCCGCTTCATTCACAGGCACGAGCACACCTGATCCGCATTTCATTCATTAGTTTTCACGCTATATAATTCACCCAGGAACAACCGTCCATTGCCGAATTATTTCGTGCTCCAAGCCCAGTGTCTAGTTTACCTCTTGCTTCTAGTGTATCTACTAAATATACCTTTGCCGTCTATGTTGTTGACCCTTTTCTCCTCTGACTACGTCCTTAGCTTCACGACTCGGAATTGTTTGCTGCGCTGACTGATAACCCGGCTTAGACCCTCTGCTTTCGCTTTTGTCTCCGACTCTCTCTCTCAAACTGCACGCCGGATTCAGCGCGCGCGCCGCAGCCTTCACCTCTCCACACAGCTGCGCTCACACGGCCGCTGCTCTCTCTCAACCTGCGCGCCGGATCGTGCACGCGCGCTGCAGCTTTCATCTTTCCACACAGCCGCGCTCACGCGGCCGTTGCTCTCTCTCAACCTGCGCGTCGGATTGTGCACACGCGCTGCAGCCCTCATCTCTCCACACAGCCGTGCTCACTCTGCTGCTTCTCTGTGCCACACAGCCACGACACTGCCCACTTCAGACAGCATCCCCAAGTACTGTATCCTTGATTGAACTTCTCTTCTGTCCAACTCTTGTATTTTTTCATTAAAGTCTATTATATTGAACTCTATCTGTTGTGTCTGCTTCTGGGTCCGCCACGCCTGTCTCACACGGACCAGCCGTGACACTTTTGGGAATTGGAAAATCCCTCCCTTGCCGCATGGACTTTGCAAGTGCCTCATTTAAGTTCTCGTTCTCCTCAACTGAGTGACTGTTTTTTGTTAGCTCACCTGCAGACCCGGCCTGGGAGGTCAGCTCCGGACCGCTGTACGCGCCCGGAGAAGTTGTTGTATTGTGAAAAAAGAAATAAAAAGGACTATTTTTGTGAATATGGAAACTGCATCTGCGTCTGATTTCTATCCAGGAGACATGACATCAGACGCCTAAAGCACTTATTGTTAATGAAATTATTTCAGATTATGGTCTTGATGCATCCGCCTCACTGAATCCTGGCTTAAACCTAATATTGGTCTGAATGAGTCTACACCATTAGGATATTTCTATAAGCATGAGCCCATCAAACTGGTCGTGGAAGTGGTGTTGCAACATTCACAATTTACTTACTATTACCCAGAAAATAAGACCAAAGTTTAACTCCTTCAAAGTACTTATCATTAATGTTGCACTCACTGAAATCCATAACTCGGACATACATCCCATAACACTGACATACAGCTATATCTTGCTCTGGCTACCGTGTATAGACCCCCGGGGCCCTAAGCTGATTTTCTTAAAGAGTTTGGACATCTACTGTCAGATCTATTGATTAACTCTGACAAAGTGTTGATTGTTGGAGACTTTAACATTCATGTAATGCAAATGATGACTTAGGACTCACATTTCTGGATTTACTAAATACCTTTGGTGTTAAACAGAAAATAAATAGACCAACTCATCATTTTAATTATATGCTGGGTTTAATTATATCCTATGGTATAGATGTCACCAATATTCTACCCCAAAATTATGACATCACAGAAAATCACCTTTTAGTATATACTCTAACTGTAGAAGAGATTAGCTGTGTCTACCATCATTACCAATTTGGTAGAGATATTAATCAGACCACCAAACATAGATTCACAAGTAATCTGTTGGTTGTGTCTCAACTTCTTACTAGACCCCTAAATGCAGATGATCTGGTGAAGTGACTAAAAGCATAGGCACTATTTTTACTCACACCCTCAAGAGAGCAACCGGTAACATCAAGCGAAAGTGGAGAAAAACTAAATGAGAAGTTTTAAGAATCGCGTATAAAGATAGTATGTCCAGTTACAGACAGGCTCTAAAAGCTGCTAGGGCCAAGCATCTGAGCAAAATGATAGCAATGAACCAAAACAATCCCAGGTACTTTTTTACTTTTTTAGACTAACAAAACCTGTAATCTGTATTTCATTTACAGTTTAGTGGTAGAAGAATTTCTTTACTAAAAAAATCGATAGGATTAAGGAAGAAAATATGGGATGTTCAACCTCTGACAGCATCTCTTGATCTAGTTCAGCCTAAAGCTTCACACCCAGATATAAACTTATCACCACAGCTAAATCAACAACATGCTTGTTAGATCAAATAAATAGTTAAAATCACAAAGGACTTGTTTTTAGCTTCAGACCAAGGCTGCATCTCAATATTCGTCTTATTTGATCTTAGTGTTGCATTCAACACTAAAGATCATAATACAGTGAACCTCGGATTGGGAGTAACATGGTTTAAGAGTGTTCCGCAAGAGGAGCAAAGATTTTTAATAAATTTTGAATTGGAAACCGAGCGTAAGCCATACCTTACGAGTGCCGAGTATCATGTATCACGCATGTGCTCTTATTTTGACACCGAGCGGCAAGTGATCACAACTGAGCCAATGATTTTTCTCTCTCTTGCGCTGCACTGACACACGCACACACACACTCACTCTCCCCGGCTTCACACACACACACGCTTTCTTTACACAGAAAACTCAGCTCTGTCATGATTCCTTGTGTTGGTTCATTTCTTTGTTTGTTTTTATACTTTACAACAGTGATTCCGTTAGTATGCGCTCAGGCAAGTGTCATTAGAGAGATTTCTTTTTTTTCCCCGTTAAAACATTGTTTCCGTTGTGTGTGTGTTTGTTGTGAAACTTAAAAAGCGAGGTGGGAGGAGGGAGGAGGAATCTTACTGTGTAAGATGAGGCGAGGGAAGGGGCTAATTCCACACACAGACACACACACACAGAAACACTCATCTATCTGGATTTATTTTTACTTTTTTTAAAATGTTAAGTGCAGGTTAATTTGTTTTATTTTTACTTTATATATTGTATTAATTATTTTTATGTATTTATTGTTTTGGGCTGTAGAATGAATAATTTGAGTTTTCATTATTTCTTATGGGAAAATTCAATTTGGTTTACGAGTGTTTTGGAATACGAGCCCGCTTCCAGAACAAATTATGCTCGTAATCCAAGATTCCACTGTATTCTCATACATCGCTTACAAAATCACATAGGTATTCAGGGACAGGCATTAAAATTATTTATTCCTACCTATACGATTGATACCATTTTGTAGATCTAAATGGAGAACTGTCCCATGAAATGTCAGTAAAATATGGGGTCCCTCAAGGGTCATTTTTAGGACATCTGCTGTTCTCCATATACAGTACATGCTTCCCTTGGGTAAGATCATTAGAAGACATGGGATTAGTTACCATTGCTATGCTGATGATACCCAGTTATACAGTACATCACATTAAAACCAGATGAAATATTCAAGCTGTCCAGATTAACTGAGTGTGTCCAATATAAAAGATTGGATGACCAACATTTTTCTCTTACCAAGTTCATACAAGACAGAAGTATTACTTATTGGTCCAAAAACCAGTAAACAAATGCTTTCACAATTGAAGATGTATTATTACTACCAGCTTGACAGTGAAAGACCTGGTAATATTAGACAAGAACTTGTCTCTTGAAAATCATCTCAAATATTACAAAATATCCTTTTTCCACCTTAGAAATATTGGAACATTTTATCCATATTTGATGCAGAAAAGCTACAGTAGTTCATCCATTCATGACCTCCAGACTGGACCATCGTAATGCATTACTAGATGGTTGTCATGCATCCTCAATAAACAAGCTACAGTTAGTCCAAAATGCAGCCACCAGGGTTCTCACCAGATCAAGAAAATATGATTATATAACCCCAATACTATCATCCCTGCACTGGCTACCTGTTAAGTTTAGAATTGATTACAAACTAGCATTACTTACAGTATGTACAAGGCCCTAAATGGTTTAGGTCCCACGTATCTAGCCAGTCTTCTGACACATTACAATCTGCAGGGCTCCTTAAGATCACAGTTCCCAGAATATCAAAGTCCACAAAAGGGGGCAAAGCATTTTCATATTTAGCTCCTAAGCTTTGAAATAGCCTCTCTGATAATGTTCAGGGCTCAGACACAGTCTAACAGTTTAAAAGCAGACTCAAGTCAGCTCCAGTAGACAGAAGACCACCCTACAAAAATCCTCCGGTTTGGAGCTACACACGCTGCTCCTGAGCAACCAGCAGACCCTCTCTGCCCTTCGCACCTGTCTGACTCATCCTGTTGCCGAACTGAACTAGACTCCATGTTAACTTAGACATTTTCTTTTATGTTGAACTTCCAGCTGCCTAAAACATTATGTCACCAAATAATTTCTGTTATCTGTTATCACCCAAATGAGGATGGGTTCCCTGTTGAGTCTGGTTCCTCTCAAGGTTTCTTCCTATTTCCATCTCAGGGAGTTTTTCCTTGCTACCATCGCCCTTGGCTTGCTCATCAGGGACAATCTGATCATTATAATCTATACACATTTTTACTTACTCATACACATTTCCATAATTTTCTTTTAATTTTGTGAAGCTGCTTAGAGACAATGACCACTGTTAAAAGTGCTATATAAATAAAATAGAATTGAATTGAATAATACAAAAATTACTGCTATACACAGACTATAGTATATACTTCAGCTATAATTCTAAACTATTAAAGACAAATCAAATTTGGAATAATAGTAACTACACTGCCGTGAAGGAGTAGAATAATATTATACAAAAATAACCCGAGTAAATGTAAAATGCAGCTTTTAAATAATGATTTCATTTATTAAGGTAAAAAAAGCTGTCCAAACCCGCCTGGCCTATGTGAAAAAGTAATTGCCTGCTATACCTCATAACTGATTGTTCCACCCTAGGCCAGATATTATGTTGTGCCATACTTTGTGGCAACAACTGCAGTGAAGCATTTTTGATAACTGCCAATGAGTCTTTCACATTTTTGTGGAGGAATTTTGGCCCACTCTTCTTTTCAGAATTGTTTTAATTTCAGCCTTATTAGAGGATGTTACCTGTTTAATGTCATGTCACATTATCTCAATTAGATTTATGATTTTCTTTTTTTTAATAAATGATGTGTTAGTTTTACAGATGTAACAGAATGCAAAGTTCTCCAGTTTTCTACAGAAATCCAGTTTATACATTAGGTCCCCATTCCATTGAGCCAAATTTGCTACTGATGTTTCCCAATTTAAAATTGTCTCTGTAGTCATTGTGGTTGGTCCCAATTTTATTAATTTGTCAATCATAACGACTCCACATTGAGCCGTTAACAATTTAAACAAATTCATGCGTACATGAAAATTACTCTGCATTTTGGCATGAGGCAATAACAAAGTCTTATTGACATGTGTTAGAATTATTTTATATATAAAGGAGTTATTTCTACTCTCTTGCTCTCTTCCTCATAGATCTGATATTAACGTGTTAAATCTTTCTTGCTGCTATCTTCCTGTCTCCTCTTGCATCTGTTCCTAAAGGTGTGAACGCTCCCACGCTCACCTTTCCATTCTCTGTCTCCTTCCCCCTCTCTCCCTAATTGAGCCAATATCTTGTGATCCTTCTCTGGACGGACACCTCTCTGTCTTCCTCTCCTTTGATTCTTCAGGATCTCTCCAGGACATTTACAATAGTTTATGTTCTTTGTAGTAACATATGTCAGTGGCACAGGCATTTGGTCAAACATATATAAACCCCATCTTTTGCTGTTAATAAACAGAGACTTTTCTGACAGACAACGTGTGTGTGTGTTTGACTGAGTCTCTCCTGGCGCCAGAAAAGCTTACCGAAGCACAGCGGACAGACCGAGCAACTCGCTTCTTCTACTACGAAACTTTAGAAAACTTTACAATCTGGGGGCTCGTCCAATCTTTTCTCTCCTGGAAGGTAAGTTAAGCATTATTTTTGCTATTGTACTTCCTTCCTTGGTCAGAAAAGTTTTTGAACCTATGGTTTAATTACGTAGTAAATTGGCGTACATTTGGGGTATATTTTGGTAAAAATAATTTATGCGTGTTTATTAGTTTTTGTCTCGTGTTGTGGTGGTTGAGATTACTCGCGTTGATTTATTGGTTAAATTCACAGCGGCTATAGCGATTGTGGTTCATTTAAAGATATAGATAAAACTAGGTTTTTAACTGAAACTGAACCGGTGTTGTTAGCAATAAGCTAAAAACATACACAGCGCTGTCGTCGCAGAGTACCTACGTCATCAAGACCGTGTCCCGTTAGAGGAGTCACGCTCCTTCGGGTGTGTTTTCAAAAGTTATACGTTCTGTTGTCTGCGTAATTTATGCATTATAATATTTGTAATTTAGTGAGGCATTTGATGCGTGTACTTTGTGTATAAGCTGGCCCTGGCGTAGAGGCGTGGTTAGGAAATAAATAAATTAATTGATTATAGTAACCATATTCCTTAGAGTGTTCTTTGGAACAGAGAGCGGCGTGCAGTTCAGCTCCAGCATTGGGTCTACCTGATTATGGCAAGCCATTTCACCTGTATGTCTCTGAAGGCGGGGGTGTCGCAGCGGGGGTCTTAGCCCAAGAGCATGGCGGGTCTTATCGTCCAGTTGCATATTTATCTAAAACCCTAGATCCTGTAGCATCAGGACTTCCTGCTTGTCTGCGAGCTGTAGCTGCCTGTGCTGTCATTGTCACGGATGCTGAAAAAAATAGTTCTCTCGTACCCCTTAGTATTACACTCATCTCACCAAGTTATAACAATCCTTAATAATATTAAAACACAGCACATGACAGCTCAACGTCGGTCAGGATACGAAGCTATTCTTTGTGCCACACATAATCTAACTATTAAACCAATATCTACACCCAACACTCCAGCTGTACTCTTACACCGTCTTATGACACTTTGTGGCCCTGATCAGACCCAACCAGACTGGGCTGATCATGACTGTTTACATGAGATCACCACTAACTCGGCAGTACGCTCCGATTTAGCTTCCACTCCTTTAGAACATGGTGCACACATTTTTGTTGATGGCTCTTGTTCTAGGCCTAATGATAATATGACATATTGCGGCTATTCTGTCTGTCAACTGCCCAATATTGTATTAGAAGCCTATTCGTTGCCTTTTCTTTCAGCTCAAGCTGCTGAACTTACCGCTCTTACTCGTGCATGTCTTCTATTTAAAAATCAACCTGTTACTATCTTTACGGATTCACGTTATGCTTATGGTGTCACACACGATTTTGGGAAGATTTGGGCTTCGCGAGGTTTTAAATCAGCTGATGGAAAGCCTATTTCACATGCTACTCTTGTTACTGACCTTTTACAGGCTAGTTTGCTCCCATCGCATTTAGCTATAGTGAAGGTCAAAGGTGACTCTGAAGAGGTTTTAGGTAATTGTTTAGCTGATGAAGTTGCCAAGTGGGCCGCTAAAGAAGCCCCTTTGGCCCCACATGTTTGTAGGGATACAGTATTCTCTTTGACATCCCATGTCTCTGTCCCAAGTTTGTCATCTGACATTGACATAGCCTTCTTGCAAACCCATTCTTCACCCGAACATCTACATTTTTGGTCTTCCCGTAAGTGTTCACCCGGCAGCGATATGCTAATTCGTGATGAGACAGGCCGCAAAGCTCTTCCAGCATCTGTCCTCCCGTTATTAGTGCGTCATTTTCATGGTATTTCACATGTCGCAAAACGGGGGGTAATCCGTATGATTGAGGACAGAGTCTGCATTTGCAATATCAAACAAGCTACACTTGTGCTATTAGATTCTTGTTTGATCTGTGCCCGTGCAAATATACATGGACAACATGTTAAACATGATGCCTTGCCTATGCCTATTGCACCATTTCAATGTTTACAAATTGACTTTACACATATGCCACCTGTCAGAAATCTGAAATACATGCTTGTAATTGTGGACAGATTCTCTAAATGGGTAGAGGCATTTCCATGCTCAAAAGAAAATGCAACAATAGTAGTTAAAATTATGGCTAAAGAAATTATTCCTAGATACGGTATTCCAACATCTATTGACAGTGATAATGGCACGCCTTTCGTCTCCAAAGTGACACAAAAATTGTGTAAATTTTTAAGCATTTATTGGAAATTTCACATCCCCTACCACCCACAAAGTTCTGGTGTGGTAGAAAGGATGAACAGAACAATCAAAGATAGATTGACCAAGGCCATGATGGATACAGGTAAGAACTGGGTTGACCTGTTACCGTCTGTGCTTTGTGAAATTAGAATGACACCCAGTTCTACAACCAAACTCTCACCATTTGAGATTATAATGGGACGACCATTCCCCACCCCCTGGGTAAAAAGTAACCCCGGTGTTTCTCTTACAGGCGATCTGGACGTGATTGTCGGCGATTATACGCAAGCACTCATTGAAAAACTAAACAGTGTTCACGGTAATGTCTCTGCTTCTCTCCCTCTACCTACAGACAAGCCTACTCACTCTTTCATCCCAGGTGATACAGTGCTGGTGAAAAGTTTAAATCCCAGGAGACCTCACAAGATCTCCTAACCCGCACCGAGGGGCTAGTGGAGCAACACACGTCTTGAAGACACCTCAAAAGGGGGCTCTCGTCGCTTCTCACCTTTTTCACATACACATATAGGTTGAATTTTGTATTAGTTGTTTTTTTTCACATTTTATTTTTATTTTTGTGCCAACGCCTGATGACCTATGTACTGTTAATTTCATTTCTAATTGTGATTCTAGAAGTGATTTGATCCTGACCATCTTCTCTATAACTTTATCTATTCTCTTCATCATCCTTCTTATCATCATTATTTCTGACTTTACTAATTACGAATCTATGCTTCTTCACGTTAATAACTATTGCTATGTTAACTAATTGACATCCACAAATTCTGTTAGAATTTAAGGGGGCAACTGTTAGAATTATTTTATATATAAAGGAGTTATTTCTACTCTCTTGCTCTCTTCCTCATAGATCTGATATTAACGTGTTAAATCTTTCTTGCTGCTATCTTCCTGTTTCCTCTTGCATCTGTTCCTAAAGGTGTGAACGCTCCCACGATCACCTTCCCATTCTCTCTTTGTCTCTCTCTCTCTCTCTCTCTCTCTCTCTCTCTCTCTCTCTGTCTCCTTCCTCCTCTCCCCCTAATCGAGCCAATATCTTGTGATCCTTCTCTGGACGGACACCTCTCTGTCTTCCTCTCCTTTGATTCTTCAGGATCTCTCCAGGACATTTACAATAGTTTATGTTCTTTGTAGTAACATATGTCAGTGGCACAGGCGTTTAATCAAACATATATAAACCCCATCTTTTGCTGTTAATAAACAGAGACTTTTCTGACAGACAACGTGTGTGGCGACTGAGTCTCTCCTGGCGCCAGAAAAGCTTACCAAAGCACAGCGGACAGACCGAGCAACTCGCTTCTTCTACTACGAAACTTTAGAAAACTTTACAACATGTTAACATTTTAACTATTTCAATAGTAGCCCTATACCAAGCCCTAAATAATTAACAATAAAATGGTAATATAACTACTGAAATTAAGAAATTAAATTAAATTAAGAGTTAAATTAAAAATTATTTTATTAATTTAAATAAAAATAATGCTACTGACTATTACCGACATGTTAACAATGTGATAAAGACCTCATTTAGTCCCGTTAATGACCGACCAATAAACATTAGAGTAATGGGACATACTGTATGTCTTGCCTGGACTCACATTGTAAACTGGTAGACTGTAGCCGGAGCACACAAGGCTCCACTTTGTTCTCTCCAAGAGAAGAGAAATAATATTCTTGTAATCTGGTTGTAATTAACACACATTTACAGCTGTGTGAAGACATAAAATCACACACAAAAGCTGCACATAAATGCACCAGCATTAAGCAGTAGGGGCAGTAATATACTGTAGTATTATTCAACGAGGGAAAAACATGTCAGTATTTACAGTGATATTAAACTATTTGCATTAATTTAAATCATGCATCACTTTTAATACTTGTAAGACTTTTTAAGAAGTTTTATTTGCATAGTGCTTTTAACAATGGTCATTGTGGCAAAGCAACTTTACAGAATCAAAAGAAAATTATGGAAATGTGTATGTAATGTAAAAAAAAAAACTGGATGAATCAAAATTATCACTTTGTAATGAACATGAATGAGAGAAAATCACATGTGCGTGCAAGAAAGAGAGAGAATCACAATTACACACGCAGTCCAATCCCATTTTGTCATGCACACTCGTAACACGACCGGCACTAGGACCCGGAAGTAATACGGTCGGGTTTCAGGCAGCATAAAAGGAAACAAGATGGCGCTTCACATTGCTCAGTCATTGAGTTTGCTCATGCCTTTGCTGACGCCACGCCGACTATTCTGTGAGTACTCACCAATTCGGGTTGCTTCTTTGATTGAGCGTGTGTTGCTAGAACGCGGGTTAATTTGTGTAGATCCTTGCTCTTCGTGTAAGAGAGTTCTTAAACTAATCGCATGGTTATCCTGCCTACTTGCGCTGCGTTGCGCTTCTCGTCTCATTGCTATCCGGGCAGGCAGCTGAGTGGGCCACGGCGGTTCTCTGATCAGATTCAGATACTGCTTATTCATATGAAGAATTCACCCATCACCTAAAGCTCACATTCGAACATCCTGCTGCTGAGGTGGAGACCGACATGAAATTGTATCATCTGCGGCAGGGAGGGTCGTCCGTGAGCTGATACACAGCGGATTTCTGCACTCTCGCCGTACAGACCACCTGGGGAGACGCCGCCCTTCGGAGGGCCTACTACGAGGGACTGGCTTCACGTATTAAGCCGGACGGGAGCTTCCGACCACGCTGGAGGGAGTAATCCAACTCGCCGTCCGGATTGACCAGCGCCTGCTCTCCCGTCCAAGGCCAGCCCCCCGGACCCTGCCACCCATCACGCCATCTTTCTCTCACTCCATGCCCCGACCACCAGCTTTCAACACCACCGCCATGGCACCCGTTGGATCTCCACCTCCCGCCGTGGTTGACACAGGAGCCAGAGAAACCATGCAATTGGGACGCGCCTCCTTGAATGCTGCAGAGCGAGAACGACGCTTCAGGGAGGGACTCTGCGCCTATTGTGGGTCGGCGGCGCATCATAGAGCCATATGCCCTCTTCGCCCTGGAAACGGCCAGGCACCGGTGAACCCTGGGAACAGTTTACCGGGCTCCCTCCATCTCTCCGCCACCACACCCAGCGTCTCTCGCCTCATGGTTCAGGTACACCTCCAGTTTGGCCACACATGGGTCAGAAGTACCGCGTTCATCGATTCTGGTGCTGCAGGTAACTTCATTGACTCTTCTTACACCAAGGAATTGGGGGTGGAAGTCGAGGCGTTATCCCAGCCGGTTCGGATCACCTCTGTAGATGGTCGGCCCTTCTCCTCCAGTCCCATCCCCTCCCAGACCCAACCGATCACCGTCACAATCAACAAACATCAGGAGCAGATCCGATTCTACCTCACCTCCATTTCCTCCCCTCCCATCATCCTTGGACATCCTTGGCTCCTTCAGCACGACCCGTTCATCTCCTGGACACAGAATCGGATCCTTCAATGGGGGCCGGCTTGTACCGAGGTTTGCCTACGGGCTCCAGCTGGGACGTGTTCTAAAGAGTCAGAGGCCCCCGATGTCGACACCAACGCCATCCCGGCCACCTATCGGGACCTGGCTGAAGTATTCTGTAAGCGATGCGCCACCCACCTGCCTCCTCATTGCCCTTATGACCTGGCGATCGACCTTCAGCCTGGTTCCATTCCTTCTCGCGGCCATCTCTACTCACTCTCCACCACCGAGATGAAGGCGATGGAGGAATATGTTTCCAATGCCCTCTGCCAAGGACGCCATCCGGCCCTCCTCTTCGCCTGCCGCCGCGGGGTTTTTCTTTGTGAAGAAGGGGGGTGGTGATTTATGCCACTGTGTCAACTATCGGCGGCTTAACAACATCACAGTCAAGAATCGTCATCCAATGCCTCTTACCAACTCTGCCCTAGACGCCCTCTCTGGTGCCACCATTTTCACAAAGTTGGACCTCCGGAGCGCCTACAACTTGGTGCGCATCAGAGAGGGTGATGAGTGGAAGACGGCCTTCATCACACCTACTGGACATTATGGACTTTGCAATGCACCTGCAGTTTTTCAACAGTTAGATGGGTAGATGGGTCTTCGTCTACCTGGACGATATTCTCATCTACTCACTCTCCGTCAATGAACACATCCAGCATGTCAGAGCGGTACTTAAGAGATTGTTCGCCCATCAATTGTACTGTAAGTTGGAGAAGTGCGCTTTTCACAAGCGCTCCACCACGTTCCTGGGTTTTGTCATCTCGCCCCAGGGTGTGGCCATGGACCCGCAGAAGCTAGAAGTTGTGCGTCATTGGCCCCTACCCAAGACACTTAAATAACTTCAAAGGTTTCTCGGGTTTGCGAATTTCTATCGTCACTTTATCCGGGACTACAGTACAGTTGCAGCTCCCTTAACCGCCCTGACCCGACCATCTTCTCATCACTTTCACCTTAACTCTGCTGCCATCTCTGCATTTTATGAACTCAGCCACCGATTCACCACTGCTCCGATTCTCCTGCGGTTCTCTCCCAGCGAGGTCCAGATCAGAAGCTACACCCTTGTAGCTTCTTCTCCAAAAAATTTGATCGCACTCAGCAGCGATACGGAGTAGGGGACCGCGAGCTGCTGGCCATAAAGTGGGCTTTGGAGGAATGGCGACACTGGCTCCAGGGCGCCAGAAAGCCGTTCATCGTCTGGAACGATCACCAAAATCTAATCACTATCCGGAGTTTGAAACAGCTTAATCCAAGACAGGCGCGGTGGGCACTGTTCTTTGAACAATATAATTTCCATCTGTCTTACCGTCCGGGGTCGAAGAACACCAAGGCCGATGCACTCTCCCGACAACATGAGGAAGATGGCCCCCGGGCGGACCCCGCGCCTGTTCTCCCACCATCCAAAATTGTCGCACCACTCTGTTGGGATTTGGAGACGAGGGTCCGCCAGGCACAGGCCACGGAGACCGAATCAGCAGGTGTGCCACCTGGACGACTCTACGTCCCCCACGCCCTAAGAAGCGAGGTCCTCCAATGGGGCCACTCCACTCCGTTCTCCGGACACCCGGGCATGGGGCGCACCCAAACATTCATACAGCGCGCCTTTTGGTGGCCCACAATGAAAAGGACATCAAAGAGTTCGTTCAGGCGTGCCCAGTGTGCACCAGGGCGAAGAACACCAACCAACCAACAGCCGGGGAGCTCCAACCACTCCCCGTCCCCCGTCGGCCCTGGACGAACATTGCCCTCGACTTCATCACGGGCCTGCTGGTCACCGAGGGGAAAAAACACCATTCTGACCATCGTAGATCGGTTCTCCAAAGCTGTGCATCTGGAGGCCCTCCCCGGACTCCCGTCAGCTAAAAGGATGGGTTCCCCAAGGACATTGTCTCGGACAGGGGGCCTCAGTTCACGGCACGGTTCTGGAAGGCCTTCTGCCGTCTGATCAATTCCACCTGCAGTTTGTCATCTGGATACCATCCTCAAACTAATGGTCAGACGGAACGGATCAACCAACAACTGGAGCGCTACCTGAGGTGCTTCGTCGCCGATCGTCAGCACTCCTGGGCCCGCTATCTCACTTGGGCAGAACTTTCACATAATCTCCACGTCTCCTCTGCCACCAACCTAAGCCCATTTGAGATATGCCACGGTTTCCAGCCTCCGATGTTCGAACACCAAGAACCGGAGGTCGATGTACCGTCGGCCCAACAGTTTGTCCGAAGGTGTCGATGGCTATGGAGTCAAGCCAACACTGCCATTCACCCTGCCAACCACCGCTACACCACACAACATCGCTGTCGACACCCTCCGGGACGGTGGTACATAGTACTGATCAATGTAGGTGACAAAGTATGGCTGTCTACGAGAAACCTGCACCTCCATACAGAATCCAAGAAGCTATCACCCAGGTTCATTGGTCCATACTGCATCACTCTCCGTATCAATTCTGTCACCTACCGGCTCCAGCTGCCTGCAGCGCTCCAGATTCATCCGGTATTCCACACCTCCCACTGCATGAAAAGAGCTGTATCCGGACAAATATGGTATGGGAAAGCTCCGCTAAACTTTAAGTTTGCCAGATGTCTGAGGCAGAGTTCTTGGAAAGGGAGAATGCAAAAAGAAATTTTGTGAAACGACCAGATACCTCATGTATGTGGATGTATATGGGAATCGGTGAAACTTTCTAGGAGTCCTCACAGCTAGCAGTGAGAGGTGATGGCTGTGAGGTGTAAAGGCCTTTTGTATGTTAATGACTAGCAGAAAGAGGTGCTGTACTTCTTATCATAGCCGGGTGGAGGGATTGGCCATGGTGTGCCTTTGTCTCTTCTGCTTGAGAGTTTGAAGGAGAAACAAGCTGCACACACTGCTCTTCTCAAAGATGCTATCCAGCGTCTTGATGCATTTGAGCGCAAGTTTGATGTGTGAAGACCACAGGAAGAGTCAAGCCATGTGAACAGAAGAGCCAAGAGGGCGCATAACATGGGCATTGCGGTAAGTTAAGCTTTATGTTAGCTGACAATATAGTAGTAATTTATACCTTGCCAAGTTAGCCTAAGCACTTGGCTACACATCTACTTTTTGTTACTTGCATTGTTGTAGGTGTCCAGAATATTTAACAGTTTGTCACGTCAGAATTATGATGTTATGATGTTAAGATGTTGTTTACAAATGTATGTATTAAAGCCATTTTAATTCAACATTACAGGAAGCTGTAAAGAGTCTCCATTATTCAGAAAACAACCCACATAAATACAATCCACAAACAAAATGTTGTTTCTTTACCTGGTTTGTATGGGGTTTTACATAATCATTTTAAATATAATTAATGACACGACTCTCCTTCCACACAGAATAAGTTTACTTCATGTTCAGGCGGTGATGACGTACAGTATCTGCTGGAGGAATTAAAGATGACTTTTGCAGATGCAGACCCTGAGTATATGAAGGGTAATCAGAAATTGTTGTTCTATTTATTTTCATGTCCCTTTAATTTTGTTCCTCTAATAATTTGAATTGTTTCTGTCACTTATCTGATTTTTTATTACTTTTTTTATCCAGCATTTTACAGGACTTACTATGAGACACTGCAAATACTCTTTGTCTTGGCCAGGAAAGTCTCAGCTAAGAGACTCCATTAAGGCAGGGGCTAAAAACCGACAAAGATGAGTAAGTGTACATCATCTACTGTATGTATTAAGTTTGGTACATCTCAGAGTGTTTTTAGGGGTTAACATATGGTGTCTTTTGCAGTTGCGGGAGTCCAGGTGTAGAGTCGTTCACACAGATGCAGAGAGAGAACTGTGGCAGACTGCAATGCTGGAGCTGATGTCTGATGAGGAGGATGCCATTGTGTGCCATGCCGTCAGCGTGTAATATCTAATGGGACCGAGCTAGAAGGACATTCATTTTGTACATCTAACAAGCACTGGTGCATGTTTGTTTTAGTATTGCTTTCAATTTAATTGCACCTTCATAAATGCACATTTGTTCAATTTTTTCCCATATTTTATGTTTTTTACCCCTTATTCTTACTTTGCTTTGTATATTTATTAGTGTTTGATTTGATTTTAATAAATCTTATTACTTTTAATAAATCAATTCTATTGTCATTTTTTAAACGATGTGGGGGATGTATAGTACTGTTGGAGGGGGTGGGGTGGGGGGGGGGGGGGGGCGGGGGCTGGTGGATAGAGTCTATCTACATACCTGCCCAATAACCAATCAAGTCACTAAGTTATGAGGGCTTGGGTTGGGCTGAATAAAAATGGGCTGAGTAATGTCCGGGTTGTCAAATGTCAGGATTTTGGGAGAGAGATAAATAAACCAATAGGGAAGAGCAGAGTTGTGCAAAGGTGTAAAATGCAAATGGGGCTTGAGGTGTGAAGGTTTTCTGACAAAATCCGTGAGTGGATTATTTGCCATGGCAACAAATGGCTGTACCGTGGAAGGATTCCTCAGCGAGATACATCCAAACTGGTATCAATCCTAGCTTGGTGGAATTTGATGTATACGGTCAGTGGTACTGTAGATACTTCCGAAAATCAGTGGTGTATACGGGAGTTTCGTAGTACAGATACACCTCTATTCATGCAGTGTCCCAGCTCAAACCCTTCATCACTTCACCAATGGTTTTATATCCATCACATTTTATATTCGTGGAATTAATTTTTTTATTTGTTTATCTATCTATTTTACTTTTTTTATCATTTTCTCTCCTTTTCTTCTTCTTCTTCTCCTTTTGTATCAATAATATTTCTTCTTTCTCCATTCATTATTATTTATTTATTTATTTATTTATTTTCTATTTATTATTATTATTATTATTATTATTATTATTATTATTATTGTTATTTTTATAACAATGCTTTCTTATGTAGTTTTCATGCCTAGTGTCACATATGATTTACTACACAGTTAAATTTTACACAGTTAATATTTTAATCTATTTATTTTTGTTTTAATTTTGTGACTTTATTATGAACTTTGGCAGCTCTCTATTAATCAAATGTGTTACCCACTGAATGTTGTCATGAATATAAATAGTGATGCACTGTTTTGTGTATAATTAACCTAAATAAAACATGCTCTTCTTTTTAAAATCTGACTCCAAGCTTTTCTGAAAAGTTGCTATCTATGACATATATCTTAGGAATAAAAATTAGATGGTAAATTTGTCTTAAGGCTTTGTTATGAAATTAACACAAATGGTCAAGCCACAGACATTTTAGATTAAAACATTTCTATTGGGCATCAGACCTTTAGATTCAATATATCTTTCAATCATGTTAGCACTATTTCCCTTAAAAAATGATTAGTTAATTTTGTAATTACTTCCATCTATATTTATTACAAGGCTTTTTGACTGCCAAATTCTGCAGAACAGGAAAAGAATCGTTAGGCATAAATTCCATTTTTACATTGGGCCAGGTAGGTTCGGAAGATTTTATTTTTTTTTCCATAATAAATTAAATCATCATTTAAAAACTGCATTTTGCATTTACTTGCGTTATCTTTGAGTAATATTATACTTTTGATGAACTGAATAATTTCAATGTGACAAATACAGTATGCAAAAAAAAAAAAAAATGGAATAGATAACCTACCGTTCCCATACATGAGTCCTTTACGTCGACCCAGATGGAGTCAGACACAACCTCAGTTGATCCTACATGGTAATACGCCACCACGCGAAATGAAGGAACCAGATCCTTGGTGATTGGTAGTGACAAGGCCACCAGTGACTGCCCTTGTCTTTTAAACTTCACTGCTTTTAAAATTTGACCTTTACAAATTATCTGATACAAAGAGAAGCCCAGAGCTTAAAATTAATAAAAATAAACAAACAAGGAAAACAAATGCTTTTCACTACTTAATAAAGTTCAAAGGGTTTTTTAAGTATAGGCTTAGCATGATTATTATTTTTACTGTAATACACAAGCCAGTAGGACTACCTCACAATATCACAAACATATTTAAACTAATGTGTTTGTAAGACACTAACCAGATAAGTGAAATCTTGATTTTGGGCACTACTTTTGAAGTTTACATAGATGTTCATCTGATCACCAATTGCCAGTTCTGCAGCATCTACACCTAAATGTAGGTAATTGGTGGAGCCTGCTTTGGTGGTGTAGGCCTGGGCCGTCATTTGGTTCACAGCTTGTTTTTCAGGTGATATGCCTAGAGCTGTAGATTTTGCCTGGTTACACAACAAAGAAAAGTTCAGAATTGTATTTAATTTATTAAATATGTTTAATTTGAGAACATTATAAATTGCTCTTATTGTTGCACATAATCCTGTGTTTTGGAAGCTGGTCAGTCCATGTTGAACTTTTCAGACAGGATATAAACATTCATATAAATATTTTAGTTCCCCATACCGTATCCTTCTTTACTCTACTCACGGTGATTTGTAAGGTCCTCGCTCCTCCCTGGGTGTTCACTATAACGTTGGCCATGCCATTACTCTTGGTTTGACCCCTCACATTACCAGGCATGACCACCACATCTACATTTTCAGCAGGAGACTGGTCTGGATTCATCACATATACCTTTTTAAATCCAAAACGGACACAAAGTTTGTAATTCTTTTTTTTTTAAACAAATGTAACATGAGTAGCAAACATATAGTAATAAGTAATTCTAATTATCTCTTGCTATACCAATTATTGTGCCAGTAATATAGGCTGTAAGCTGCAATAAAGACCTTATTTAAATAAATATGTATATTTTTACAATGTAAATCAAAATATTTCATGCAAGGAAAGCAGGGCACAATTAAACATTTCTCATGCAAATTAATTACAAAGTACAGACTGTATTGTGTTGTATATTTTATACCGTGACATCAAATGGCATTCCTGGTTTAAAGAATTTTGGGGTTCTCTTGAAATGTATGTTGTAGGGTGATTTGACAATTTTAATGCCTCTCCTCTCTGCTTCCACCATTTCACTACCTAAAATGCATATCCATTAGAAAATACATAATAATTTAAAATAATGTATATATTCATACATTGTTACCATTGAATGACAATTAGGTAAAATGAGGTACAGTGCTATGAAAAAGTATTTGCAACCTTCCTAATTTTTTTATCGTATTTTTTTTGTATATTTGCAAATAAAGTATTTGGCGCCTAAAACCAATAAGTGGTTGTGCCAACAAAAACAATCAAACTTTCAGCAAGAAAACAATATATTATCTTAAACAACATGTTACCTCCTTAATAATTGCTTGAATCGCATCTGAACTGTCCATGCTCTTTTATTCTCGTTTATATATTCTAAAGCAGACGAAGTGGAAATATAAATAGAAACTTACAAGATTTATAGAACCGTCTACCACTTCCATGGTTCAACTTCTCTCGTTTTGACTACAAAGTAAAGTAAAACCTTGGAGTGTGTGTAACTTAGTCTGCGAGTTTTTTCCCAGACGAGTAGATTTTTATAATAAATGGTAACTTTATAAATGAACAAGGTCTTGAAATACAGTACAAGTAGTATGCATGCGCTTTGTCTGCCGAGTGTCACATGATCACAACGTATCCATTGGTGCGGGTGCGTCACTTGTGTAGTCAACATTTGTGTGCACATATAAGGTTTACTATGTTCGTGACAGCGTGTGTGCATTTTTTATTTTATTTTGTGCTTTATTATTATTTAAGTGCAGTGAGTGTTCTTTAGAAACTGTACTGCAACAATGTAGAAAAAGGTTAAAAAGGCTGTAGCAGTGCAGGAGATCAATCTGTTTAATGACAATGCAATGTCATATTTCAGCAAAATCCTCAAAAGGAGACAAAAGCAAGTGTCATTGGGGAGGTTTCATGTTAAAAAAGTCACACAAGAAAAAGATTCCAGTGACCAGATAGAAATCAGTGATTCTGTTTGTGTGTGTATGTGTGTGTGTGTATATGTGTTTCTGTGAAAGTCATCCTACACAATAACCCCACTCCCCCCTCCTCCCCAGCTCTCCCTCATATCAGCCACTATTTTTTCAAATGTTTATTTGTTTTATTTTTACTTTATATTTTGAGTTTCCATTATTTCTAATGGGGAAATGCTGGAATATACAAGAGCTTTGGATTACAAGCATGTATCTGAAACTATTTATGCTTGCAATCCAAGGTTTAACTGGTAAGAAATTAATCCCAGGTAAGAAATTAACTTTCACCTATTTTAACTTGTAACTGTGAGTCACTAACTGTTGGTTGTCAGCTCAACCAGTCACGGTTATTGAGTATCATCAGTTGCAAGAATAAATGTGTTGGTGAAGCAAAATAACTGGTTAAATGAATAAAAACAAATCATAATCTGTTCATAATGAGTAATGTTTGTGCAATTGTTGTATAAAAGCAATATCACACTCGAGGTTGTGCTGTATTGCTGGATATATGCTGTATTGACTCAGCCTGCTCTCTTGTGCATACAACCACATTGCTATATCCATCAATAAAGCACTCCCTCTCATGGGATATTGCTTAATTATGCACTGTATACACACATCTGATGAGTTCTTACCGCCCTCTGTTAAAACACTGACAAAAATGTATATCGAGCTTCCAACCAGGTAAGCAATATTTGAGAAAGAATGATGGATCATTTCTCTAGTGAGCACTGCACGTCCCTCCCCATTAATTATCTAGATGCAACAAAATAATATGTTAGAGACCTATCCAAAAAATAATGTATCATTGTATTGTGTTCTAAGCAGATAAAGATAAAAAAGGAGCTTCAGTAAACACAACAGAACAAAGGTAAGTGATTGAAACAGCAGTTATTGTGTTTTGACTTTCAACAATTCAAACTGTAATTAAATCTGTAAGAGTAACTGTAAAAAAGTCACACCATCTGATAAGAAATCTGAAGGACTTACTTGTTCTCTTTGTAAAGAGGCTGATAACGGGGTCTTGACGACATCCCTCATTACACCAAACACCACAAAGGCAACGCCATCCACATATTTTCCAAAAAGTCCCCTTTATATAATTCAATAAGGTTATATTCTCACAAAAAGTTGGGGCTTTATTTCAGGTTTACAAATATAAAAAGACCTGAATTATGTAAAGAAAGAAAGTTAAGTGATTTAAAATATCTGAAATGTTTAGTAGTCCTCCACACACAATTAATACCTGGAAGGATAGGCCTGATTATTTAAATTCATGGAAGAAATGTCAGTACAGACCAAAAGTTTGTTTCATTTCAATATTTTTAATTTTTAATTTTTAATTTTCTTTTATTTTTTATTTTCTATTTGTACAATTACACTTTTACATTCCAATATTTTCTATTTGTACAGTTCATCTCACTTTCTTATTTCCTTATATCTTCATTTAATGCATATTTGTACTTACATACATTTTATATTTTATATTTTATTTTATTTTATTCTCTTAGTCAATTTTTACTTATATATATATTTTTCTCAAATTTACTCTTGTTCAAATATTTATTTCCTTTATAGATATTCTTTCTTATTCCTTCTTAGATAAGTAACTTTTTTTTTTTTTTTTTTCTTTTTTGTTCTAAGGTCAGGGCAGTTGCCTAAGCATTTCACTGCATATCGTACTGTGTAGGATTGTGTATGTGACAAATAAAATTTGAATTTGAATTTGAAGTTTGGACACACCTTCTCATTCAACGAGTTTGAATTTGTATTATGGCAAAAAAAAAAAAGCAGCTAAGTAAAGAAAAACGAGCGGCCATCATTACTTTAAGAAATGAAGGTCAGTCAGTTCGAAAAATTGGGAAAACTTTGAAAGTGTCCCCAAGTGCAGTCACAAAAACCATCAAGCGCTACAAAGAAACTGGCTCACATGCGGACCGCCTCAGGAAAGGAAGACCGAGAGTCGCCTCTGCTGCGGAGGATAAGTTCATCCGAGTCACCGGCCTCAGAAATCGCAGGTTAACAGCAGCTCAGATCAGAGAGCAGGTCAATGCCACACAGAGTTCTAGCAGCAGACACATCTCTAGAACAACTGTTAAGAGGAGACTGTGTGAATCAGGCCTTCATGCTAGAATATCTGCTAGGAAACCACTGCTAAGGACAGGCAACAAGCAGAAGAGACGCGTTTGGGCTACAGAACACAATAAAGAACACAATAAAGAAAACTCGCTGAATGAGAAGGTGTGTCCAAACTTTTGCTCTGTACTGTGTGGTTAAAAAAAATATATGAATGGAGATCACTTAAACACTTTGTGAGGTATGCATAGTGGCCACTGTATAAGGTCAGGTCAGGTCTAGGCTCAGCAACATTATAGGGCAATAAAATGAAGTTGGAAAAGGAGTTTTCTTTCTTGATGGCATGGCCATATTCCAGGACTCAGATTGTGAAAGAGTGGTTCTACAGTATAAGCATGAGGAATCATTTTTACACATGAACTGGACACCACATTGTGTGTGTAATCAAAGCTAACGCCATCAAATCTAATTCATAAAGCGTTGAATAATTGTGTATAATAACAACACAGATGTGTAGCTGGAAATCACAGATTTATATCAATCTGCTTGTTCTAATGAGTTATGATCTTTAATGTGCTCAGCGCCAGCCTCCCTCAGACACATCCTCACTTCATGCAGAGTGAGCTTTTCTCAAGGCAGGTACACTTGGAGAAAAAACTAATGTATATATATATATATATATATATATATATATATATATATATATATATATATATATATATATATATATATATATATATATATACACACACATACAGTAAAACATTTTTTAAGAAGTTTTACTTACTTGACAATTATGTCCACCTGAAGTTTCTGATCATCCACACAAAAGAAAGACTTCAATGGTTTTAATGTTACCTCAAAACTCGGTAGCACTGCAAAGTAAACCAGAACACTTCAATGCACAGTTAAAAATACCAAAAGCAGATTTATACAGGGCTTTTTTTTTTTTACCATAGTCTTTAACTTCAAATTCAGCAGTGAAGTTCTTCTGTGGTGTGTTTTTATACCTCATCACTATAGACCATATTCCAGGTCTTGTAAAAACAAAAAAATGCAGATGGAATGCAAATGAAATCTGTGAGATCATTTTAATAGTCTCTCTGAATGTGACATCATATAATTATTCCACATATATTTAAACTTAAATGATTTCCATTAATGCAGTGAACTCACTTGGCAAATTCAGGGATGCTGTAAGATGCTGTTACGATCCCTTCCACAGGGAAACGTGTTTCTCTGCTAACTGCAATACCTTGCGAATTCTTGAGGGGGGAAAATTATTATTATTATTATTATTATTATTATTATTATTATTTAGGAAAGTTGACCATTTAAAATATTTGACAGCAGTATAAACTTTCTTAATCTTTCTCATATCTTTCAGTAAATACGTGATGTATGAATAAGAAAATCTGAAAATTAGCAGATACTGTTCTATAGCTCATGAGTAAATAACACAAGCATTTACAAACTGACAAATAGAATAAATCCTAGCAGAGTTGTTGTTTGAGCTCTTACTATGATATCCGCATAGATTGCTCTGGTCTGGTCAGAGTGCTGCTGATCAGGAGTCAGTGAAAAAATTCTGTAACGAACTGGGATAAAGATAATCACTACACAATATACAGACAGGCCAAGAAAAGTTCTTATATTCTTATATAAGTACGTATGTCACATTTATTTATTTATTCATTTATTTATTTATTCATCTATTTATTTGAAGTATTTAATTAATATATTATTATTATATATTAATATGCCCATCCAGTCAACATGTGTTTTGTGGATTTGGATTCTCTCTGAGGAGTGTGGGATGAGGAGGTCACTTCTCAGGGCCATCTAAGCCCTTTATGCCTAAAATGAGAGCTGTGTTCGGGTTACAGTTGCTTTACCACACTGCTGTGACGTAAAGAGAGTTATTCCAAAAGGCAAAGGTCTCAATTTACTGGTCCATCTTCATTCCTGCCCTCACCTCTGGTCATGATCTTTGGGTCATCGAAGATCATGAATAGAAGTTGCCAAAATGGGTTTTATCAGAGGGTAGCTGGATTTTCCCTTAGAGATAGGATGAGATGCTCAGTCATTTGTGAAAAACTAAGAGTAGAACCGCTGTTCCTTTGCGTGGAAAGGCGTTGAGGTGGGTTTGGGATCTAGTAAGGATGTCACCTACCTAGGAAGGTGTTCCTGGCACATTCTGTCTTGGGTTCGCCAAGTCAGAGTTAGCTGAGGTGGCTGGGGAAAGGGAAGTTTGGGGTTCCTTGCTGGAACTGCTACCACTGCAAGCCTGTTTCAGATAAGCGGTTGAAGATGGATGGATGGATAGATGGATGGATGGATGGATGGTATTTAATTAACATGGCATGGTGACCCTGTGGTCTCACACATCCAGGATCAAAAATTCAGTTCCCACCCGGGTCTGTGTGTATGTGGTGTTTGTATGTTTTCCCCATGCTTTGTGGCTTTCCTCCATGTACTCTAATAATAATAATAATAATAATAATACATTTTATTTATAATGCATTTTATATTTGAGGCAAATCTCAAAGTGCTACAAATTATTTCTGCTCAAAAGCTCTAATAAAAAGGTAAGTTTTAAGACCAGATTTAAAATCATCAACAGTCTGTGGCATCCTCAGATACTCAGGGAGAGCATTCCACAGTCTAGATGCCGCCGAGCAAAAAGCCCGATCTCCCATGGTATGAAGCTTGGTCTTCGGCGGTTTCAGACGATGACCAAGCTTCAGACGGTTTCGTGAAGATGTATGTGAAGTGATAAGTTCTTTGAGATGGGGAGGGGCATCACCATAGATGCACTGGTGGGTAAGAAGGGCAACATTGTATTCAATTCTGAATGAAACAGGCAACCAATGAAGAGATTTGAGGATGGGCGTAATATGATCATATTTACGTGCTCACATCAGGATCCTAGCAGCGCAGTTTTGAATATATTGCAGCTTTTGAAGGCTTTTTCCAGAACTCCCAATGAGGAGAGCATTACAGAAGTCGGTAACACTTTATAATAACTGCACACTATGAAGCATTAGTTAAGCATGACTTAATACTTAGTTCATTATTTAGAAAGCATCGCTTCCACATTAATTGGCATTAGCAACCACTTTATAAATGCTTTAGTACTGATCACAAAGCATGTCTATAACGTCTTTGATAATTGCATTTACAATGTTTTATTAATAATCAATTCATATTTTTCAAAGAAGTATTAAATTACGTATAAACCAGTTATTGAGAGGTTGCTCATAAGCTCATAAGATCATTTACAAAGTGTAAGTAAATAACTAATAAACTCTTTAAATGTACACCTAATTGTTTAGACATACAGATACTGTGTTAACAAATGCTTTATAAACACATATCCCGATATAAATCATGATTTATTCAGGTAGTTAAAAATCATTTAGTGCTTGCTAGTTAACTAATGTTGTGAGCTAATCTAAAGTGAGGACTATTTATGTTTTGTAAAGCATTTACAAAGGAGATTTAAAGGCTCAGTTATAGTCTCAGCTGAAAAAAAGAAACAGCACAGATTGATACAGAACATACAAATATTTATTACAAAGAATGTAACTTCAACTTGATATAAAATAGAAAAATTAAACTCTATCCCATATTTAAAAAAAACTGTCAAATTAAAAATAGCAAAAAAATGTTAACATAGTAAAAATGTTTCTTGCAAAGGTAAACATGATCGTAAAAAAGTGCAACAAAAATTCAACATAAAATCTTTCAGATTGGCAAAATCCAATTCAAATCTACATTTCAAACTCAAGAGTTAAAATATACTTAACAAATGATCAAAAATATATGATGTTTAACTTTAAAAAAAGGTTTCTTGCAACGGTTAACTTGGCTGAGTAAGAATTCAATGCAACTATGAGTCTAAAAGATTGCAAAACTGTGAACTTCCAAAAACTCTAGAATAAAATTAAAATAAAGGTCAGCAATCTGATATAAAAACTATTATTCTATAAAATGTGAATAATGCGAAATAAAAAATAGTCCAGTTCCAACTCTGGTTCACAGAAGTGCCAAAATACAACAAATAGAATCTTTATAAATAAAACAATACTATAGTAAAATTAAAGTCAAAAACTTGAATACCAACTTTGAAACATTTAAAGAACAGTTGTGCATATAGTGGATGAGTTTTTACTCATTGTACAATGTTAATGTGAACTCTAATACGCTAATGTGAATTTTTTTTAAAGGCAGCAGCTTTCCAGAAGCCTTAAAGCTTTTGATAGTGTCTTCTATAGCTGGATCCTCCCGAATTGCAGCACCACACTGTGTGGCAAACACACCAAGTTTAACTTGACTGCTGTGGTTTTTAACCAGTTCCTGATACTTGACTGGTGCGGCGATGTACAGCTCTGCTATTGGAGCAGTGACCACCACTGTGTTCCGGTCCACCCCAACGTGCTTGAAAGCAGCTGACATGGTCCCTTCTTTACTAAAGTGCCGAAGAATTTTCTTGTATCGGGCTACAACTTGCTGTGGGTTTTGAGCTGTAATTTAGAAAAAAATATTAGCATTTGGTTTTAATATTCTCGCTCATTATTTGACTGAAGCATTGTTTTTTATCTACAGTACGGTATGATACATTCTACAAAGTCTACAAAAGTTCAGAGCAGATTTATTAGTTTTTTTTTTTCTTTAAAGTACTTCAGCTAACCAAAGAATATTTCTCTTAGGGTTTGTTTGTAGTTGATGTAGTTTGCTGTAACTTCTTCCAGAATTAAGTAATCATGCAGAAAGAACCAGCCAATACAGAAACACTGGTACAGCAGTCATAAGCAGTAGCATACCTGTTTTAGTTATGCCACTGCTTATGACTGATGTACAAGAGTTTCTGTATTGGCTGGTTAGTGGAAAGGCTGAAAATAGGATTCTAACCTCTCTGACATGTCTTTGCTTCCATTTTCTTTGACTTCTTCCCATACGTTTTCCTTTTGATCTTCATTTTCATCCTCTTCTTCCTGTCCCCATCTGATGAGGATGTATTAGATGAGGAGTCAGACATAATATCAGAGGAAGATTCAGATGAGCTGTCACTAGAGGAATCTGAAGACAAGGGTATTGCCTGGGTGGAACCTGTGGCCTCTCTTCTAAGAGCTGATAAAAATAAAGACAAATACATAGATAAGGCTCACAGCTAGCAGCAATATCACACAGGACCACAAAGATAAAGTCACATAATGAGACAACTGTACTATCATTTAAATATTTGTTGTGTGATGGGAGACTTACCTGATGCCAGTTGCTCTTTTAGATAGTCTCTCTCCCTGGTCAGCTCATCAATCTTCTCCTTTTGACACTCTAATCTCATCTTGCACATCTCCAACTCATGAGATTTTATTTTTTCTGCCAGCTGTGCAGTGGGGGCCATGGACATACCTAATTGAAAATAATTGTACATCATTCAATAAATTAAGACGGTTCTATTATCTCTAATGTTGTCCAACAAACTTTCATCCCGCCCCGCCCCTGTACATAAAGAGAATTAAAATCATCATTACACAAGTCACCTGTTAATATGAAGGAGAAGGCATGCAGCGCGGCGCGCTCCCGCCCGTCTGCGCGCCCCCGACCTTAGGACCTTATGCTAACCATCATCCATAATTCATACCACACAAACATCATCCTGTACTCACCGCTAGTGCCACTGACGGCCGTGTCATCCAATGTATCCGCGTTCAAGTTGGCATTCCTCTTGGCCCGGGTTCGGACGCCTTTTCGCCTTTGCTCAGGGTTCTCCATGGCATAAATGCACGACTTTTGTGTTCCTTCCGTCCACTGATGACGTTTAAAAGCGCGAGGTAAACGTTGTCCAACGTTGATTACGTATGAAAGCGGGAGCGCGATTTCTCCCGCCCACCAACTCACAAACTACCTGGACGTCAGTATAAATTTTAGCCTGCTACAGCAATTATTTTATTTTATTTTGTTTAATATGAGCAGATTAAACCGGCTAAAGAAGCTTATTAATGAGTGCAACTCTGTCAAAAACACTCTGAAGCTGATCAAGTGGCTTCAAAAAATGAAACTGCTAAAAAAAACAATAAAATGCAGAATATGCCACCAGTTTGTCCTTTGAAGAAAAGGACAAACAGTGGAGATCAATATGCTTGGTAAGAAATATATAATAAATTAATAATAATAAATGTATATGCAAAATAAATTGCAACACTTGCTGTGTGATAATGTTGTTTGGCACTGAATCAGTATTATATGTTTTTTAAAATAGGATTTGGCGACAAGCAGCACATGAGGGAAGAGCAAAACAAATTTATGTCAGACACAAATCAATCTTCAGTGCATCAAAGGTCTCCTTTGGCAAGTGGATGCAGTTCATGTACAGGTAGGCAACTAATAACAGTAGAAACATAAATATGAATGTTATAAATTCACTTTGTTGCCATACTTTTTTATAATTTTAATAAAATGTGTAAAATTTTAAATATGGCATACAGTGTCAATTATTTTACAGAAAGGCCTACATAAAAAGTACATGTTCTATTTGCCTTTGAAGGTTTACACAGGGTCTACGGTTACGGCAGACAGACATGATGGATGACAGCATTGCAGGCAGTTCAGCAACTCTTAGTAAAATGGCAAAGAAGATAAGGGAAGTTTGTGTTACAGCAATTGAAAGGATGAGAAGGCGTACAGGCCAGCAGATTGGTGGAAGAAGGGAGTTTGTTGTGATCGACGAAAGCCTTTTTTGGCACAAAAGAAAGGTGTGTTATACTAATATCAACTTCAACTAAATGCCAATTATAATTACTAAAATTACTGTTATTATGATGCACGCATCTGTTTATATCTGTGTTTCATGTATTTCTTCTTCATCAGTATGGTAGAGGAAGAATGGCTGGTGGGTGGAAAAGAAAGAAGTGGGTCTTTGGGATGTTAGGTGTGAGGCTAAATCAGCAAAGATCTGGAAAACCTATTCTACGTCTTATGGAGAGAAGATCTAGAAGACATCTTGTTCCCTTGATTGCCCATCATGTGAGGCCTGGGTCATCTATTATCAGTGACGAGTGGCGTGCCTACTGTATACTCCCTGCAGTAGGGTACAACCATCACACTGTCAACCACAGCAGGTGGTATGTAGATCCGCACACTGGCGCCCATACCCAGCATATTGAGAGGGCATGGAGATCCTACAAGGAGCAGATCTGGAGGCTCAGAGGAAATCGGACTGAGAGTTTGCTTTCTGACCACCTTGCAGTGATTGAGTGGAATGAATGGCTAGCAAAGAAACACCATGATGGTGCATTTGGCAGACTCATTTATGACATTTCAAAAAAATACAAGTAGATACAAGTTGGTTAAGAAAACTGAGATGGTAAGGATTTATGTCTTTTTAAGGGGGAGACATACACTTGGTTGTGTGTGTGTGTGTGTGTGTGTGTGTGTGTGTGTGTGTGTGTGTATAAAAATATATTGAAATATATATTATAAGTAACATATATGTTTATATTTTTAATTATTTGTTGAGTATATTTGTTTTTCAGGTTTTGCCAATTGTACCTTTTGAGTTTGAAATGTAGAAATTAATTGGATTTTTCCAAATTGCACTTGAATTCTTGCACTTGTACAGTCATGTTTATCTTTACAAGAAACCTTTTGATATTTTTCTTCATTTGGTAGTGTATTTTGTTAATTTTTGTCAATGTTTATATGGGATGGCAGGGTTAAATTTTTCTATTTTATATCAAGTTGAAGTTACATTCTTTGTAAATATTTGTATGTTCTGTATCAATCTGTGCTGTTTCTTTTTTTCAGCTGAGACTATAACTGAGCCTTTAAATCTCCTTTGGAGAAAGCCTGGAGAAGACAAACGCATGGATTAACTTTTCCGCATCTGCAAATGTAAGTGCTGGACACAGGTTAGCAATGTTCCTGAGGTGAAAAAAGATGTCTTACACAGATGTTTGATATGGGCATCATACGTCAAATGAGAGTCCATTTTAACCCTGAGGTTAATAACAGATGTCGACAGTGGGATATTCTGACCGGAAAAGGTGATGCTAGTGATGTTGGATGTCCTAACCTGGTGTGGGGTGCCTACTAAAATAGCTTCAGTCTTAGAACTGTTCAGCTGCAGGAAATTTTGCTTCATCCATGACTCCTCCAAACAGAGAGTCAAAGTGGGTGATGGCGGAGTAGATGAGGAGGTTGAATCTATCCTGAGGTAAAGCTGAGTATCATCAGCATAGCAATGAAATAAAATGTTGTGCCGGCTGATGACACAGCCCAGAGGAAGCATATACAATATAAACAACATACGACTGAGCACTGAACCCTGAGGAACACCACAGGTAACACTGTGTGTAGCGGATTTAGCGGCTCCCAGGGCAAAATGATCCGTTCTTCCGGTGAAATAAGATGTGATCCAGTTGTAAACAGAGTCAGAGAGACCTACAGTATGTTGTAATCTGTGAAGAAGAATGTTGTGATCAACAGTATCAAAGGCCGAGGTTAAGTCCAACAGAATGAGGAGTGATGGAGAGCCAGCATCCGCCGACATCAGCAGGTCATTCGTGACTCTTACCAGAAAAAACCACCTGTTTCCACGCTGCGACAGGGGCGGAAACCAGACTGGAATTTCTCAAACAAATCATTTTGTTTCAGATGAGACTGAAGCTGTGCAGCGACAACTTTTTCCAGCACTTTTGAAAGGAAAGCGAGGTTAGAAATAGGCCTGTAGTTTGCAAGCACTTCTGGATCTAAGGTGGATTTCTTAAGAAGTGGCCTGATGACAGCAGTTTTCAGTGAAGGGGGAACATAGCCAGACTGGAGAGAGTGATTTATGATCCTGGTAATCAGGGGACTTATAGCACTTATAGAGGTTGGATTTTACCAGAACTGCTGGAAAAGGGTCCAGAGCACAATTTGGTTTCCTCCCACAATCCAAAAGACATGCAGGGTAGGCTAATTGGCATTGCAACTTCTTTAGTGAGTATGTGCTGGTGTGACGTGCAATGGATTGGTACCCAGTCCAGGGAGTACCCTGCTTAGTGGCCCGAGTGCCCTGGCAAAGACTCGAGGGCTCCTGTTACCCAGTACAAGATAATAAATGAGAGAATGAGTGAGTATTTATTTAATGTAGGGCATTAGGGCACCAATGTTGCCGCGCATGAGAATAACATTACCCATCAACTCCTGCAAATCAGGAGATCTCTCTCTCTCTCTCTCACACACACACACACACACACACACACACACACACACACACACACACACACACACACACACACACTAGTTTATGTCTCATGAGGATGGATATTTAAGTTCTGTCTCTGGGTGACATGTACTTGTGATTACTTAGTTTTGTAGTTTTAGTTCACTTTTATTATATTTGTACAAAAATATATGACAAAAAAAAACAAGTAATACAGTGAATAAACCTGACCTGCATTTGTGTCAG
Source organism: Clarias fuscus (assembly GCA_030347435.1). Taxonomy (NCBI): domain Eukaryota; kingdom Metazoa; phylum Chordata; class Actinopteri; order Siluriformes; family Clariidae; genus Clarias; species Clarias fuscus. The sequence goes on from CM059227.1 coordinate 22,432,757, forward strand.
GGATGACCCCTAGAGGGCGCCATGTGCCCAGAGACTTTTTTATTTGTTTGTAGTTCGGTTAATTTTGACTTCGTTTCCCAGAATGCACCTTGGTCAGGTGATGAGGTCAACCCACGTGAATGGGTGATTAGTGTGGATATAAGAAGGCTAGCTTTTCAGTTTATTTTGTCTTGCATCTGTTGGCAAACATTTGTGATATGGTTAGTGGTTATACTCTTGTTTGGTTTATTTTTAAGTGAAGTCTGTTTGTTTCTGTTTGCTTTCTTTATAATTATTAAAAAGAACAGTATCAAAAATCCTTTCCTCTGCGTCTACGCCTTGCCTACTACAACCAAATATGCCAAACTTGCATCTACCTCCAGTTTCAAACTCTACATCCTTTACACGCTGAAAATGTACTTTAATGTGTATAAATGTATATTAAAAGCTTTTTAGTTCTTGGCTACGTGACGATCCATTTAGTGTTTCATCAGCAAGTCCAGACTGATTTACCTTGAGTTTTAGGTGTGTAGATGCTCTTGTCTGTCTGAATGAATATGTATCCAGATTGGAAGGAGACCAGGGCCATTTTTTCGAGCAGGGCAGAGGGAAACTGAGCCTGCAGGTAGACATACTGCTTCTCCAGAGGGTCATCACTAAAGAAGTCCTTATTGTCAGGAATCTAAAATACAAAAACATTACACAATTTTCTAATTTGCTAACTATAGTTTATAAATTAAGTGCTAGATATAAGGCTTTATGAATCAAAACCTTAAAGAAAAAAGCAAATAACAAAATTAAGAGATGACAGAAGACAAATGGGGTTAAAAATCAAGCTATGAGTATGGAAAGAATAGCAAGAATGAACAAAATACTATTATCACAAGACAACCATATTGTGAACACCAGGGGTTAGCAAAATGAATGCAGTCATAAAAAAAAAAAAAAAATGAAACAAACAAACAAAATCAACAGGCACCATACAGTGTTTGTGCAAATCATTCACAGCTGTGTGCCACTAGGGGGAAATCCTGACAATAAGCTACTCCATACCATCTAACTGTCATATATATATATATATATATTTTTTTTTTTTCAGGTCCAATTTTTTAATAATTAGATTTTGTTATTTGGTCAAATAAGATGATATAAAATGCAGTTAAGTAAACTGAAAGAGAGCTTCAGCTTCAGCCCTGTAAGGCCAGTATCCACCACACCCAGTGAACCTAATAATTAACAGATTAGTTGAATCAGCTGTGTTTGTGCAGAATAATCGCCGATCGGTGCTGGACACTAGGGCTGCATTCCATTCCGAAGTGTACTTCGCGGGGTGCTCCCTACTCCCTGCTCCATTTGAAGGGAATGTCGGTGAAGGGAACTTCAAACTCCACCATTCGGAACATCCTGCAACATCACCAGCGCAGACGTCGCTTCCTCTGTGCGTTACCATGGTAACATAAGAACCTCGGATACCCGTCATTGCTACTGTGGAAATTTCACACTACGGACATTAAATATTGAATATTTATTGAAACAAAAACTGACACCATTATAAAATATACTACTACTACTACTACTTTTTTTCACGCTCCAGCGAGCATAGTAGTTTGCAGGGTACTTCAGGCCGATTGAAACACACCTTAGCCCTCCAGGACTGGAGTCAAATGGTGAGTTCCGATTGGTCTGAAGTACATTTCGCAGGGTGCTCAGCCATGTTAAGTATGATTCCAAACCGCAGGGAGCGAAAATGTCCAGTTCAAAGAGAACTGCAAATGGTGTAGTTGTATTTGTTGTAATGAGTCAAATATTCTGCCCATCAACTGATATTCATGGTTTTAACTGCTAATTGATCCTACCTACAAGTGGCCCTGCACAGCAGCCTACCAGGATGAAGAGGAAAGGTTTTAGCTAGTTAGGAAAAACTGTCAGAGAAGAAAAAGTTAGAAAGTGATGCTTCTAAAACAGAAGTGATATGAGAAAAAAAGAATTATATATATAAAAAAATCTGAAACTTATAAGCTTACAGGATTCTGAACCTGCAAAGCCTCAGGGCCAAGAGCAGCTTAAGGCAGGACAGGATAGGATCCATGACTTTTTACTCGGTTGTGGAAATCACACATCTCATAATTTGAGTAGTAGTTATGAGTATTTATTAAGCAACTTTATTGATTTTATTTATCATGGTTGATTATCATTTAAGTTATTATAGATATTATATTGTTTGCAGATTCTTGCAACATTATGCCTAAAACATGAGCAAAATTATTTGCTGATATTCCACCTTTGTGGTTTAATAACTTTTTTTTTTTCTTTTACCTCCAAATTTTTTATCTTTCTGTTGTTGTAACTGACACTGGTGTTGCTGCATTTGAGAACCATGATTTCAGAACCATGCACTTTACAGTTATATTTTCAAAAGAAAATTAATCAGAGAGAATATGATATACTCAAGAGACACACAATTGCTTTATATGTATACAGCATAATACAGTGTCTTGCAAAAGTATTTACACTCCTTGAATGTTTGCACATGTTTATCACTTTACAACCACAAACAAAGTGGCAAGGCCTATTTATTTATTTATTTATTTATTTATTGTGCTTTGTAGATATTTAATTTTGTGATCAAAAATTAATGAGAAATAATCAGATTTTCTGTTTTATGTATGAAATACTTAGAATATTGTACCTCTCATGAACTCACACATTTTTTTTAAATGATCAAAAATACTGGGACACAATTTCTCTCTTCCAATTTTGCATTTGTTGTTTTACTATCATTGGCCAGTTAGGTAGCTTTCATAATAACTCTTGTTTGATGCTACTTCATGCAGGAATGTACCAATCTGGTCCTGGGTCTGAGATATCTTCTTACACTTGTTATATTACCTGAGAGATGTAAAGGGTTAATCAAGCAAAGTTACCGTAAATCAGCTGAATTGCCATGTTGTGTCAATTTAACCTTTGATCATTTGGAAAAGAGGCTGTTTTTGATTATACAGCTGTGGATAAAGATTTTGAGAATGACACAAATATACAGTTAAAAAAAAAAAAAAAAAGCCTAATGCTTCAGTGTTTTTAGATGATTTATGGTATACTTAAGTATAATAACAAGCATTTTGTAAGTGTCAAAGGGGCCACATTCTGACTGATGGCAACCCATTCTTGCATAAACAGTACTTGGAGTTTATAAGAATGTGTGGGGTTTTTGTTTATACCCTTTGCATACTGTTGTTTTCTATGTTGCTGTTACGTTCATAAAATTGTATCAAAGGTAAAGATTTTCATATTGCAGAAGCATTTATTTACTCAAATTCAGTGTCATCCACATGCTATTGTAGTATCTATACGAAGGTTGGGAGGCTCCTTCCACTGAGTGACACGGACCTTACTCTGTTTAAGACATTTACTGGTGTAGCTATAGGCAAAGTTAGCTGTGGCGGTCAACTAGACTTGTATTAAAAATGTCTTTTGACTGAAATTTACACTTGGATTATTTGAGTTGACGGCACTTCGGCTCATTGATTTATTTTGCCTGGATCTGAAAACAAATAAGGGCTAATAGGAAAAGACATCAGATAAAAGTCAACCAATCACTTACATCACTCACTGCTTGATTTGTGAAGGGGAATCACATTTCTCAGATTTTCAAAATGTATACAGTCACTTAAAAAAAACTGAACATGTTGATTAATAAACCCCGGGGGCCCCGCCCCTGTTAAAATGGCATATTCAGAGAAAGGCTCACCAGCGAGAGGTTGTGCGCGGTCCACTACACAGCAAAAATATGTTGCTATATTATGACTGAAATAAAGTGGCTCACATAGGGATGAGAAACGGAGCGCCGATGTGAGCCATCGCACAGCGCAGGCTTATTTAGCGAGTATAAATTTGTGTTTGTTGTATTTCTGGCGAAGAGAAATCTCTTAAGAATCTATAATTTTGCCTCGGGTTCATTTTACATTCACTAAAAGGTACGGTGGCCCAGAAGGGCAAATCATCTTTCCCGTAAATGTGTGCCGTGCGATGGATTGGCACACTGTCCAGGGTGTACCCCGCCTTGTGCCCTAAGACTCCTCGGTTTTTCCTCGGCTTCAGGCCCCCGGTAAGCAGTATAGATGATGTGTGAGAAAAATAAAAGGCCATTTTGTTCAAGTCAGGGAGCACACACAAAATGGTGAAGCAATATATATTTTTTTTATATTTAAAATGTTTAGAACCATCGGTGAAGGAAACATTAAAACTATTTCTTTTTTGTAAACAACTGCAAACACAATTTTACACAGTTCCTAAAAACAGTAAAACAACAACCTGCTCAAGATAGGCAGCATGCTCCAAAAAGACGCAGAACTCCAAATTTTGGTGCCATCAACAATAGTAACATTAAACCAGGCCACTAATTTTTAAAACCACAGACAATTTAAATGTCACAGGTCTCAGAAAAAAGAAAAAAATGAAAAAATATGATGTATTGATTAAATCAACATGTTTGTTTTTGAGCATGTGTATTGTATGTGAATGTTTCTGTGCATCAAGTCCCAGTAACATTTTTAGAAAGAACGCAAAAGTCTACTTCAGGTCAGGTGGATAGCTGAGATTCAAGGTGTATATGACTCCCAAAAGAAGAGCATGAGCCTTGGTGACATTGCAAAGATTTTGAAGAACTTTCACTGCCTCAACAATGAGTCCAACATCCGATCTTCAGGTCTGATGATGTAAATTTCACTAATATTATTTGAATGAAGTGTGGAACTGTAGTTATATGGACCTGATTTACATATAACATTCTTGACTGTGCTTGGAGCCTGTGTAATAGTATATGCCACTCATTTCAACTCCTTACACAGTATGATGTTAAATTATTCTTAAACTTAAACTTAAATGATTAAACTTAAGTGGTTTAGCCAGTTCCTGTTCCTTATCTAGGCAGTAAATTCATCAAATGTACGTTTATACGGTGAGTTTTATAATTTTATAATATTAGCAAAAGATGAATAAAACAGAGTTGTCTATAATAATAATAATAATAATAATAATAATAATAATAATAATACTAATAATAATAATAATAAATCATACATCTGTCAGGGAATACCACCAGAGGGTGCCAAAGCGCCCACAGACTCCATTTTGGTGGACTTCATTCCCCAGAATGCACCTCGGTCAGGTGATGTGGCGCTCACCTGAACCGAGGTTGCTAATTAGTTTTGTTATAAATGTTCCTGAGTTCTGTGAAGTCTTTGTCTTGCATCTGTTCGTCTAGGGTTACTGTTTGTTCTGTGCCCGTGACAACATCAAAGCTCATTTTAAAAACATAAACAGATAACTTCAGAGGAAGTCTCTCATGCCAGAATGTTATATTTATTTACTCAACTTACCCACTTAAATCAGTTTGCAGTGCCATAGTCTATGTTCACAACAGGAAATGGATGAATTTTGAAGTAATTACATTTTTAAATATCCAGGACTGTCAATATGATTTATCCAGAAATCACAATTTATTTCAATTAGTAGATAGTCAATCCCACTTTTACAGGAAAATTCAGTTATCTAAACTGTGATATACTGTAAATCAGGTCAAGTCTGAACTTTTGCTAGTCAGATTCATTGTAAAAAAAACAAAACAAAAACGTGCTTTTTATAATGCCTCAAAATAGTCCATTGGTTCAATTAAATTGGGAGATCTTGTTAGTCTTTAAAATGAAAAGTGCAGATGATTTAGCCTTTATACTCAGATACTGTTAAGTGTTGCATATTTGTTTTATTACTTATTTATTTAAAATGTGAATAAAATACTAAACTGTTTATGTCTATTTTGAGCATTATTGTTTTAAATTTGCTGCATATTCAATTTATTATTAATTTTCTATCATAATGTTATTAAAATAATTGTGGTAATGCTAATGTGTAAAGTACTCCATAATCATTAAGGACATTCGGATTCAAGGCTTTGAGCCAGTGCGCTAATGCCGATGTATTCGTCTCTGTATGTGGCAGTTTGACCTTCCTCCTTTGTTGGCCAGTATTCAATCCACGTCTCCTCATTCAAGATGTACTGCAACCTGACACCAAACCAAATGATACAAATGAGTCACACACATACTGTTATTTTTTCTCTATTTTTCCCACACCAATCTCAGCTTATGATGCCCTTGATGATTAGCTGATGAGTTAACATACTTTCCGTCTATCCTTGGTAGGTCAGTGCTTCGGCCCATGATGAGGTAGCTCTTGCCCTGCTCGAATCCAAAAGACTCTCTGCAGTTAGCATGACCCATGAAGGTCCTCAGTTGTTCATTTACATCTGGATCAGAACCTGATAAAACACAATACAGTAAAACACAAACATACAGTATGAATTTGTATGGAAATGCCTGAATTGAGAAACATGCTTCAACTTTCTGTCGAGAACATGGACGTAGAGAGTATAGTAAATCACTGTCTTAGGTTTCCTTATTGGTGTTAGTATATTCTGGTTTTAGATCTCCACATCATAAAGTATTTAATTAACTAATGATGTACTTAACATTTATCCATATAAATGTCTGCGAAACTAATTATTTATATTACTTAGATTATAGCAGCTGCAAACAGACATACCTACATCATGTCACATTATTTATGCGATTCTGCCCCATGTGTTCACGTTAGACTTGCATCATGTGTTTTATCATTGAATGTGTTACTGACATACCTGTTCTCAGGACCTGTTCGATCTTCATTTTATAAAAATCTGTGTTTGGGCTCAAGTCCAGTTTCACTACTTTGACTTTATAAACTGTAGAAGGGATTAAAACAATATTATTGTTTTATATATATTTTTTTATATTACAGACATTGATTTGTTGTATACAGGAATATTCCATTAATACAGTAAGAGGTATTTGAGCAGATAGCATATTAATTAATTAGTGACCTAAATCTATCATTTTCAGTGTTTACCATAATCAGTGGCATCTTCACAAGCGTTTTTCACCCTCTCTTTTTCATCAATTTTCTGTTTCTTCTGGATACTGCAGTTTTCTGTTTAAGGAGATGCAAAAATTACTTTAGATTTTCGATTACACCATTTAATGGTGATTTTTTTTTCTGTGCCTACTTGTTGCAAGTTGAAAAAAAAAAAGAATCACATTTCCAGAGTATAAGATATTGTGTATTATTACTGAACCTTTTAATTGAAACTGATTGTGTTTGTCAGTAAATGTGTGTACCTTCAGCACACTGGCACAGACCCGCCTGTTCATTGCACAATCTGTCCAGGACACCATCGTTCTTTGTGGGATGGTAGAACTTCACACAGCGGTCCCCTTTAAAAAATAAATAAATAAATAAATATATATATATATATATATATATATATATATATAAAATAAAAAAAATGTGTGTGTGTGTGTGTGTGTGTGTGTGTGTGTGTGCGTGTGTGTGCTTGTGCGTGCAATGTGCATCGTATTGGTTTGCAGATAATGTTATAAGTGTGCAGTTAAACCCATTTTTCAACACATTTGCTTAAAAGTGTCTATATTATTCACGGAGCTTAGTTAATGCTATTTATTTATGTATTTATACTTGCATGTATACAATAATAAAAAAAATAAATAACTACAGTATACCGTTCTGAGACACAAGGTTTCTCCTGGATGTCAAAAATTAAAAATCATCCATTTTAATGAATAGACAGATCATAGAGAAATAATGAATAAATAAGGAGTAAAGGCTGAAAATTGAAAAACAATAAGGCAAAATCCCAAAATATAAAAGAATAAGATAATTGGAACAAGGATAATTTGGTGATGAAGAATGAAAAACGTTGGTTAGTGTAGGTCAGGGGTCGGCAACCTTAATCTCATAAAAGAGCCATTTGGACCCGTTTCCCCAAAGAAAACACCAGGAGCCACAAAATACTTTTGACATCTAAAATGAATATAGAATTTATCTTTATGTTATGTATAAAAAATATAATGTATTGCATTTATGAAATCAATAAACTGATAAAGAGAACAAAATCTTATTTCTGCATGCAATAAAAAGATTTTGAACACAGAAAAAAAGATGCCGAGTTTTAGGTTACTTTCAAATAAAATACTCAATATCTGTTTGGGTCCTCCTCATATTCATTTTCCAAAGCCACAGGGAGCTACAGCAGAGGGATGAAAGAGCCACATGTGGCTCCGGAGCCTCAGGTTGCTGACCCCTGGTGTAGGTGAAGGAACATTTTCATTCACATGAGGCGACAAAGTCAGAGTCACCACAAAATTAACATAGACTCACTTACTTGATATACCCATCAATTACACCAACATGAGAGACCCAGTGAATCTATTGTTTTGATGCAATAATAAATAAACTAATATCCATGTTATTTCACATTTACAGGCCTTTCTTTCCTTTTCTTTTCTAAATTGAAGGAGATAACCAGAAATGTAAATGATCAAATATGTTTGTATTGCGGAGTAGTCAGTTCATACCTACTTAATTTTGTGAGTTTCACATCAATAGCAAATTACTCTCTACACTCATCACAGCATATACTAAACAGAGCAATCCTTTAAGTCACACAGTAATGTTCCCCCTGACACTGCAGAATGGAACCCTCCACATTGGCTAGGATAAAGAGTTGGTGATGTTCCATAAACATACAAATTTAGATTATTTCCTTAAACACAATAATGGAAACATTTTCCCCTTTTTCTAAATAAAGAGAGATCCAAACAACTGGTCAAAAGGAAAATATTGACAAAAAAATATACCTTAATAAGACCATGGACTGGGCTGCCTAATAATATGAATTTAGTCATTGATGCAACAGGGTGCAGAGTGTGGTGAATACAAATAGGTAGTCAACCAGAATGCCTATTACCACCGCAGCAAAACAACAGCGGCCAAAATAAATTGGTCACATTTCAAATGACCGTCAGGTGGCACGAAAGAACATTTTGCAAAATGAGTGCAATGTCCACAGTTTTTAAATGTAAGTAGAGCTTAAGTCATAAAAAAGTCATAATATGTTGTATCAAAGAAATACTACACTGATGGTCATTTCAACTTTCTTTCTTTATACAACAAATATTAAAAATCAGAACCAGAGCTACAGACATACAATACAATACAATACTGTACAATAATGAGTTTAAAAAAAGATAAACTAGCTCACAATTTTATTTGTAAAAAGAATGAACTGTTATATATCCTATCTCTGTATCGGGTTATTGTTATTATTTTTTTTTAAAAAGGTACATTTAAAGACATCAAACTTTAATTATAGAAATAACAGGAAAAATAGACTTTCCAGAATAAAAAATATTTTTATAGCCTAAATAAAAATATTTTTTTTCTAAATTAGAGCTATTGTTCTTTACTTACATGATTTGTTAAGTTAATTTAAGTGAGGTTTGGGCTCGGGATTTTGAGCAGGCATCATGATCGTCCTCTTTAATTTCCCATGTAGTTTAATCAGCGCTCAACTGCACACTATGTTCTCCAGAGTGCACCGGCAGAAGTAGACTAATGATTATGTCTGCATAAGGAAAAAACAGCAAGTATACTGCGCTCACCCTTTGAATAATTTATAATAATTTGTGATTTCTTTGTCTTTGACTGTAGTAATGAAAGTAATCATGTCATCTCCGTATGAGTGGATGTGCCTATATTCACATTTCATACGAATTACATAATTAGAAATGTGTTTTACATTAGTTTATGTATAAGCAGGCATTTCACTTTCTATATGTATATTCTATTTATATCTGTGAGGCAAGTATACACAGAGCTTTGGTTAATTTTTTGGCGTGCTCAAGTTCACTGAAAAAAATACAGTATAAATACACGTTTGCTTTCATTATTTTACAAAATCATGACGTTTTGTTGTGAGTACACAAATAAAAGTAATACAAAGTTTATGTAGCTTATATAGTTTTAGCACATTATCCTGAAAATAAAAGTGGCACATTTTTTCTGATGTACACCCAGAGTTAGTTTTCTGGCTACGCTAGTATTACACATGATAAAATCTGTAAGGCCAACGTTTACTTGCTTAAATTCGATGCAAAAAAAGAAAAGCCTACATTTAATTTAAATAAAAGATTTGTACTGTAATTTTAGTACTGTGATTATGAATTAATATTTACTTTAATTTTTTTTGGATTTTTCCCCGATTTTCTCCCTAATTTAGTCGTGTCCAATTCCTCCCCGTCACTAGGGGGCTCCCACATTAAGGCTACTACTACCACTCAGCCGGGAGGGCCGAAGACTATCACGTGTTTCCTCCGAACCACGTGACGCCAGCCGACCGCATCTTTTCGAACTGCTCGTTCGCGCACCGTTGGGGGCGGCGTAACACACTCGGAGGACAGCGCTATCCACTCCCTCCATTGCGCGAGCTCACAGACGACCCTGATTGGCTGTAGAGCCGTGATTAATGTGGGAGCACTAAGTACCTCTCATCCCTCCCCTCTGAGAGAGCTCGGCCAATCAGCTCTCTCTAGATCTCCGGCTGCGAGAGGTTACAGCACCACCCGGGATTCGAACTAGCGATCTCCGGATGATAGGGCGAGCGCTTTAACCACTGCGCCACTCGGAGGCCCCATGAATTAATTTAATTACAATGTTTCACTTGAATTTATCTGTCACTATGTGCAGCTCTCAACGAGCTAGGACTAGGCCTATAGTCTATAGTTATAGCGCCACTTAACGGTAAAGATCACAAACATGTGCCCGTAATGCTATCACCACAGAAGACAGGGCACTAAAACTCTTATTCTGGTTGAGTATCTGTATGGTCACTTCATACCAGTCAGCAACACCACAGCAAAAAAAAAGGTTGTCCATAAAATAGGTGTGAATCTGACAAAAACAAGTGAAATGCAGAGACCATGAACTGGATGAAAAATTAATGCAGCCATGCAGCAATGTATTCCAGCTTCGGTTCCTGAAGGGCAACAGAAACCAAGACTCTTTAGCTGAACAAGGAAGCCAAGAACTATTTCCCCCTGCTCAACAGATGAGCCTTCATAAGACATCACTGAAGACCTTTAAAGGATTAAGCAATTACCCATTGGAATTAATAAATTCTTTGAATCTTGAATGGTCTTATAAAATAGAGTAAAGTTTATTTTACTATCTAGAAAGAACACTCCACAACACATTGCTGTCAGGAATAATGCGCCCTGGAGGGCTCATTGCATAACTCTTGTGTATGTGGACTTTGGCCAGGACTTATTTGGCTTGTCTCCCAACAGCGTTATGTTAACTGTGCTGTTATTATACTGCCATCGTTGACAACACCATTTGTGTCAAGGCTATTCCGTTTATTTTGGTTTGTGTTGTATTCCAATCTTTTTTTTTTTTGCCTTTAAGAATGATAACTTCTTAACAGAATGCAAGACTGAGCCATAACAGAATGGACTCTCCTAAGGATTTTTGGTGGGGCCTGTGAAATTATCAGTGAGGTGATCTTACTTTGCAGGCAGTTGTCTCGCCATCCAGCAGGCTGGCAGAAACACCGTGGATCATGCGAAAAAGAGAAGAGTGAGATCCTGCAGAGCACCCTGGAGGAAGACTGGGAGTTTAGAGCGAGCAGCACAGCCAAGCGGGGAAGACACCCAACTTGTGATATGATGCATGCCCATTAAAACACCTCAGGGTCTGTTAGCCCCATTAGCCTTGTGAAATTCCCTGATAACTCTTGAGGGTGGTCTTTGCTCGAATAAGCCTGTTAAGTGTCCCATTAACTCTGATACACCTGCCCTAGTCTGTTCTGAGAACCCAGTCTGCTCTAAAAGCCTTTTCTGCTCTGAAAGCCATGAGTGCTTGAGGAACTTTGATATTAATATTAGTTCTGAGAACCTTAGTTTGATACCAGACAACCAGGAAAACTTTGAGATACCATCAAAGAGCCCTGCTCCCTTGGCCTCCCGTGCTTGGAGACATCTTGCTTGCTTCACCTTCCAGGTTTGAGAACTTCAGATCTGCCAAGCCTCCTGGGTTTGAGGATTTCATCTCTGCTCTGCCTCCTGGATTTAAATATTCATACTTGCTCCACCTCCTAAGCCCAATAACTTTTTGTCTGCTCCACTTCCCGATTTGGAGGATTGTGTGTTTGCACCTTTTGCTTTTAAGGGCATTGTTTTTGCTTCGCCGTCGGGAATTCTGAACTTTGTATTTGCTTTGACCTCTGGGCCCAAGAAGGCAAATTGAGCAAAGAGCAGCACGGGAGCGACAAAGAAATATAGTTTGTGTGTTAATGGCAAAGTATGTAACTAAGCAGACCCTGAAGCTAACAGATGAGAGTCATGCATGTAACACCATGATGTAAATAGAAGACTAGCCTACCACAGAGTCCACAATTCCCATCTCATTGTAGTGGGTTGTTGAAGTATGCTTGTTGAGCAGCTTTGCAACAGAAGTCTTTTATTGAACACTTTCTACTACTTTTTCGCGAGAGTCCAGCTCCAGACCAACCATCGAACCAGCTCTCCTGACCACTTTGTCCAATCATGTGGCATCCCTGTTTTTGAGACTACCACCACATAGAAAAGCACATTGGCGAGGACTGACTGATAAAACATCATCAGGAGCTTTTTACAGATGTTGAAAGATCCTACCCTCCTGAGGAAGAACAACCAGCTCTGATCTTTCTTATACAGATATCTGTGTTCACTGACCAGTCCAGTTTGTCATCCAGTTGTAGCCCCAGGTATCTGTATGACCCTTTTATCTCAATATCCACTCCCTCGATGGAGACAGGTAGCAGGGGAGACCAGAACTGACCAAAGTCAGTAACCATGTTTTTGGTCTTAATGATGTTTAGTTGTAGTTGACTAACATGAGGTCTGAGGAGATGAAGCCATTTAAACATCTTCATGATGTGAGACGTCAGTGCCACGGACTTTATCATTAAGATTTTTTCGGCCACTTTTCTTCAGAACTGGGATGAGATGATGTTTTTCAAAGTTCAAATACTTTGTCTAGTTCCAAACTCAGGTTGAAGATGTACTGTACTGTAATGGCTTACCCAGTTCACTGGCACAGGCTTTTAGCATTCTCTGGCTTAACCTGCCACTGTATAACCTCCTTCACATCTCTTTAAAGCACATCATTCTGCACTCCTCTGCATATCCTCTGCCTGCTGACCAGGGGCACTAGATTATTGGTCTTATTAGCTAGCGAATTCATGTTCCCCATCATGATCAATGGAATGAAGGGTTTGTATCTCAACCGCTTAGAAACCAAAAGAAATGTAGAAAGAAAAGACACACGGACAGAGCTATTGAATAGGCTGCCACCCGCGTCAGCGCCCGAAAGTATACTGTAGCATTAACAGAAATTTTTTGACATCAGAGCTAGTTGTGTGAAATCTTTATGCTCATAGACAAAACCTACACATGACTCGGCTGCATGACATCCTAATCAGATTGCTCCAGTTACAAATATTTCAAGCCCTTTTAATAGAGATGTGTAGGACTGTCATAATCTGAACAAAATGTCTTGGAAAGAAAGCCAAACTTGAGGTGTTGAGACCATTTTGTGCCTGGAGAAGGTAGTCAAATTTACTGAAATAATTAAAGGAAAACTCTGCCTTACTCTTACCTAAAAAGATAAAAAGTGAGTGGAGGCAATTTGTGAAAGCATTGTGAAAATGTGAGTGGCATTTGTGAAATGCCACATGTACCTCTAAGGAGTGTTGAATGAGGAGTTTAAAAAAATGTGCTGCTTATAACAGAAAAAAATTATGTATACCCAAATAGTGTAATATAAATATATAAAATTTATATATAAATATAATTATTACAAATTTGAAAATTAAATGCATTTGAATGAATGATGGACACAACTCCATGTATGCAACTTGTTTTTTGTTCATTTCATGCTGCATGGTGGAGAACTGTGTTAATCTGCACATGTTCTGCATTGCTGAAAATAAAGTTTGATTTATTATTTTCGACATTGTTGGCTTGGTCAATGTTTCAGAGCTGCATGTTTGCCGTTACTAAAAAAAAAATAATAATAAAGTAGCTGTCACCTGTGGAGACAGCATGTGAAATGTTTGCTAATGGACTTTGCATATAGCATTTCATTTTTGTCCAAACATATCTTTCATGCATCAGTCTCTCGTCCACACACATCTCTCCCTGAATTACATTTCCTCACAGCTCACAACTAGTTAGAACATCACCGATGCTCTCCAACATTTTGGTGGAGTGATTTTCTATTTTAATAATGTTGATAAATTGCTCTTACTCCTACTCATAAAAGTAGGACCAAAATTGCATAATTCTGAGAATTTTTGGCCACTTAGAAGCTATTTCCTACTCTGAGACCCTTACAGTAAATACAGACCCAGAGCTCTGTTGAAATTTCACGTCCTCATGCAGACCCTTTTACTTGGGTTCTCCCATGTGGTTTCTGAATATGGGTTTATTTTTTGGGGGGAAAAAATACATCATAAAATCTGTTTTGTATTTGTTATTACCTGAGGTTATTTGTTTTGGTTACAGATGTTGGTTTGCACCACACAATTGTTATTTACGAATGAAAATATTCAATTAAAGAAAGGGGTTCTTTCTTTTCCTATGTGTGTGTGCGCTTGTGTGTGTGTGTTTGTACACTATTGACCTGGAGAGTAGTACTCGTACACACTGGCAGCAGCAGGTTGAAGTAAAGCTACTTTGAAAAGCTTGTGCACTCTGAAGGCTATCCTTTCTGCCACAGTGTGTGATACCTGACAAAAGAGCAAATAAACTTTAATGGAACGGTTTTAACCATGTTTTATTTATTCAAATGTGAAAACATTTTAAACTTACCTTATCTAGATAAACGATGAGGGAGCCTCGTTCTGAAAGCTGCTTATCCATCTCAAACTTCTGTATGTATCTGTCCCTCCCACTGGTTAGCTGAGATTGTGAGTGTAAAGAACAATCATGAATTTGTAATTCAGGATAGTTAAGTACTGCAAAAAGTGTTTTAGAAAGAGTACAAGGAAGAAAGTATTTGATGGGTTTCTTAAGAGCAATGGGCCTAGAAAACAAGATTTCAACTCAAAGAAAGATGTGGAAGATTAAGCCCAGAAGGTGATGTTAATGCAACATAGTGGATGCCAACAGCCAGTAAACCCCCAGAAAATCATAACAATTGGAAACCCTTGCTTTCTCTTAAAAATGCTAATGCTTATACAGATTATACAGAAATCTCAAGGCCAGAACTACCTGCAAACCCTTCAGATTTCTTCTTACCTGAGTAAGATCACTTTCATCCACCACAAATCCTGTCAGCAAGCCAATATCCAAAATAGTCATAGTGGCATCTCTGTTTGGATCCTTAAACCTGTATTGACAAAAAAAGATTAATTCCAAAAGTAAAAGTAAAAACATACATTTTTACAAAGTAAAAACATACATTTTTATTGCCAAAATAAATAAATAAATAAAAACAAACTAATGAATGTATAGATCTATAGATCTACATGCCTTTATTTTGCAAAACACTTACAGAAGCTCAATGATGACCTTATAACTTTCTTCTGCATCTGGATATGACACTGAGAGATAAATATTATAGCCGCAAAACAAAAAACAAAGATAGAAATTGTAATTTTATTATTGGTTTGGCACCACAAACAGAAATAGACTTGAACACAGAAATAAAAATAAAATAAAAATGACTTGACTCTTACCCTCTTGTTCCCTTCTCATTTCCACAGACAGACTGAACTTGGTGCAGTCGCTTTTATTTTCTGTGGGTCTTGCATAATAAAGTGTATATAGCTATAAAAAGAGGAATAAATGAATATATTACAAATATGAAATAAAGGACTTTCTAGTATTCATGAACACTCACTTTGAGAATTCCAGCACCCGATCCCTTAGCAGTAACATTGATCTCTTTTTTGAGCTGAACCTGTGAAAATCCAGATAAACAAATTTTATATTTTTATATGAAAAAAAAGTTTATATCTTTTTATCATAAAGCACAGAAAACTTAATGCTGAAGTGTAAGAATCAAAATACTACTGTAAGCAGCAGTTTGATTAATATTTTTTACATTAATTGGTGCCCTTATCAACAGATTAGATGAATGTGATGGCTGTGAAAGGCAACTACAGTCCTAGACGTTAAATATAATTCAGGACACATTCCAAACCCACATACAGCACACTAAATAGGATCATTAAGTAGTAGAGACTTAATATTGTTTAAAATGATACCTAGAGCTGCTCAAATTGTATTGAAAAATCAACATAACTCCAGTCCAGTCCCAAAGAATTACAACCTGTGCTGGACACCGGCCCTTCAGGACATTTTGCCTGATATAAGGGATGTAGTGTTTGCCTCGTATTATCCCAAACATTGTTTTATCCAGTCACCCATTCTTCAGAGTTGTGTGAATAACACAGTGGCGAATAAAACCAAACTGGTTTTACAAAGAAAAGTAAATACTGTAAGTTAAATAAATCAGAAATATGAGGACAAATGATGGGAACACACTACTGTATTTATTAATTCTGTATTATTATTAAACATGTTAGAAGGCTAGTTCAAAGCCAGTGTAACGAGTCGTTAATGCTGGAGCCATGTGACAATAGAGTTTCCCCCACATGGATTCTTTCAATAGCTTTGCTTATACAGTGAAGGTTGGCAGATGACCAAGTGAGGATTTATTTCATGCTTTCCCTGCTCATGCTTTTTTTATGGGCCAGAACATTTCTCTGCATAGCCCTTCCTTACTAAGTATCACTCCAGTACAGAAAAAAAAAATGGTGTTTATTGGGCTGTTGTAGCATGTATTTCCTGCTATATGCCATATAAGCCTCTGTACATATGGTGGTCGATACCTACAGCAAGTTGGTATCAGCCAGTTAGTCACCAGTGAGTCAGCAAGAGCAAAAGATTGCCAGATCAATAAATGTGGAGCTGACAAAGCAGCTCCCAGCACCATGCTTAATGAAATAATTCAATGCTTAAATGAAGGGCAAAGCACACAGATTCTAAGGGTGTCCACAGTATTGCCAACAAGGAGGTTCCCAGCACAACACTCTGATAAAAGGCCAATTACCAAAGACAAAGCACCAAAGTTTCCAAGGTTGAGGCTGACATGGAGGCTCCTTGTACCATGCTCCAACTCCAGACTGACAGCTCAGTTCTTTTCCAAGCCATGTTTCTACTGTATATTAGTCTACAGTACATCAACCTAGTGATATTCATAGCCACACGTAAACTTCTACTTCCTGGAGAGAACAACCTGGCAATCGTCAAAGGCTAGCACCTCACCGAGGACAACAAAACAATCAATGTCAGATCCCAGCCGAAGTCTTGCCATGTTCCTAAAGACGAGCAAGGTACAAACCAGAGACTTATATCATCTGCCTGAATAGCTAAAACAAGAAAAGATCTGTTACAAATAAATGCATTAGTTGGTGCAAGTCGGCCATTAAGGGTGCTTTCTGCCATTTTGAGTAAATGACCGGCAAAAGACAACAAAAAGTCTGAGCAGGAGCATGATATATGCATTTGTAATATTTTCCCTGAAGTACTATAAAACGGTTGTCAGATTATGACAGCCCTACACAGCTCTATTACAGGGGTTTGAAAGTTGTTAGTAGAGCCACTAACTGATTGGGGATTGCAAACAACAGATGATGAGGTCATGCAGCCAAGTCACGCATGTGTACGTTTTGTCTATGCACATAGAGTGACACAAAGCAGTATATAGTACAAAGTCCTATGTATTCTTTGGTTTTAATTTTTTTTTCATCATATAATTCTCTATTTAATAAATACTCAATAAAGTAAAAGGAAACTAAGCAGAAAACATTAATTTTATTTGGCTAAAACTAACCTTATCTGTGCGTGTAAGATATGCATTGTCCTTGTTGAAACTCCACTTGATGGGTCGACTTCGTCCACTCACACTCACTTCCACATCCAAGTCCATGTTCTGATTTTTTACTTGCTTATAGTATTCAGCCAGTGCTTGAAACACTATGATGGTTGCCTAGTGCCACAGATGGAGGTAACTTTGTCAACTGTATCCTTTGACTAAAATGGTTCATAAATCAGGTAACCAAAAATAGTTTTAATCAAATTCACCCACATTTTAAACCATAAATAACAAGCACAATGTTTATTGAATAAACCTAGAAAAATAGTAAAATATATTGTCCCACATTACAGAAAGCTCTCCATTATCACACAGCAGTCACGGGCCTTTGTGTGTTTCCTCTCAAATGGGCATGAAGACAACAAACTGTATCTTTCCAGTTTCGGTTTTGCTGAAAAGCTTAGGCAAGTCAATTTACAAATACAAAGTCTGAGGGACACCTACCTGGGTAGATTCATGACTTCCATAGGAATAATTTTGCATACTGAGCCAGTGAACCACTTTTCCTGCTTTTTCAAACTCCTTTGCTTTTACCAGAGCCAGCAAGGCATACGCTGTTGCTTCCAGAGAGAAACGATTATCTCCATCAACATCCCAGTAAGCACCATCTGCACAAAATGGAGAATACAATGGCTTATTTGTTTAAAAAACCTTCAGGAAAGGCAAGACTTCTGTGCACACTTTGGAAGTCCTACATATTATATAATTACATTAAAATGCCCTGACCTCCAGAGGAAGCTTGCAGCAGGTGCTCTTTGTTTAGTTTTCCAGCATTAGCCAAGGCATAGGACGACATAGCAACTGCATATGGATTTGTCAGAGAGGGGAGTCTATGCTCCAAATATTCAGTAGCTTTTCTGGAAGACTCTGGGAGACTCTAAAAGGCATAGAGTATAAAAACCTGTAACATACATTTTTCCGCCTATTCCATATACAGACATATGCTGACACACTCAAGTTGACATACTTTAACTAATGTGGCACAGACATGGCCTCCTTCTTGCAGAACAATCAGGACAAATGCTGTCAGAGATGCAGCAGCATCCTTACCTCGTACATTACCCTGGAAATGCACAGAAAAGTCTTCATAGCAATGCAGAAATCTTTTTTTTTTCTAGTGTTAATAATTTCAGACAAGAAAAAAATAAACAAACAAACAAATCTAAGCTTAACTTACAATCATCTCTGGATGAATGACTGGAGCATTTTCTTTAAATGTGCCATCTGTCATCTGTGCATTCAGAATTACCCACTTGAGGGCACTGCAGAGAACATTTACATCTACCTCAATGATATCACTGGCCAGAGCAAATACTTTGGCAACATACGCTGTCAACCTTCATGAAAGAGAAAACAAGCAGTCAAAAGGCAAGATCTAAGTGGTAAATATTAAATAAAATAAACAGTATATATATCTATCTATCTATCTATCTATATATATATATATATATATATATATATATATATATATATATATATATATATATATATATATATGTGTATATCTATCTATCTATCTATCTATATATATATATATATATATATATATATATATATATATATATATATATATATATATATATATATATTAGTCTGTTTTACCATGTGCTGCTGGGTCTGTGTAACTGTGCAGCATAGGAACCATCTTCTTTACAGAAAGTAAGCTCACGTACATATCCTAAGAGAGGAGAGGGTATAATTTTTTTAATTTTTATGAAATTATAGGTTTTTTACCCTTTTTATAGTCCACCTTTGTAAAGTAAGACTAATGTTTTTTTTAAGAATTATGCCTACAAATATTCCTAAATCTATGTGAACTCCACAGCTAACTGACAGAAGAAAAAAATAAACTACTATTCTTATCACAGCTTAATGTGTTGTTTTATATAGTTTGCATGCACTAAACATCATCACCCCAAATATTTTAAAAAAATATTTTTCATCCTTCTTTGACCAAAGTTTCCCCAAATTTTGGGAAGTGTCGCACCTTTCTGAATGTGTTGGACAGCCTCACTACGTCGATGCAGGCCAACTTCTTCCCATTGCTTGGTGGTATCCAAGTAGTGGGTGGCAATAAGTGGCAGTGTCATGTACATTATTGTGTCTTCTCCACAGCCAGATGGCTGAACGATCAGACGCCCCATGAAGTCTCCACTGATGACATGATCTATTGTCTGACTCACCTCCTTACCTAATGTTCAATCCATCGATAGAAACAAGGTGATGAATATTGATTATAGAATAATTTCATGTTTTGGGGGTAAAATTATTGTGTTATACTGTCTACTAACTAGTTAAATTACATTTGGTAGCTTTTATTTAATTTTGTTTCATTTCATGTGATTTTCTACAAGAACAAAGTATTTAGATATTAATATTTAGTCTAGAAGTCTAGAAACTGCTTAAGTTACAACAATTAATTAATTCCCTAGATAGATTAATTATGTCTATCTGACGTCCATTAATGACATGATGAAGAATAATTCAATACAATTTGTTAAGGAATCTCATGAATCAACTTGACATTTTTGCGAAATCCTCAAAAGGATGCAAAAGCAAATGTCCTTAGAAAGGTTCCTTGTTAAAGATTCCAGTTTAGAAGACAGAGAATGTGTCAGACAGCAGTGATTCTGTTTGTGTGTGTGTATGTGTGCAATGAAAATCGTCCTACACAGTAGGCCCTCCTCCCCCTACTACTTCTCCCGTCAAACACCAGCCAATATTCTCTTCAAAGGTAAAGGTTTATTTGTTTTATTTTTACATAGATATTTTGTATTAATAATTTTTATATTAAAATTTTTGGGCCGTAAAATTAATCACTGATTTTCACGATTTAGGGGAAATTCACTTTAATATCTGACTGCTTTGGATTACAAGTACTCACTCACTCACCATCTACACCGCTTAATCCTGTAATCAGGGTCATTGGGAGCCTGGAGCCTTTCCCAGGAGACTTAGGGCACAAGGCAGGGTACACCCTGAACAGGGTGCCAATCCATCGCAGGGCACACACACATACACACACTCATTCACACAATATGGCCAATTTGGGACAGCAAATTAACCTAACCTACATGTTTTTGGACTATGGGAGGAAACTGGAGTACCCGGAGGAAACCCACCAGTGCCTGGGAAAACATGCAAACTCCATGGACACAGAGACGGGACCTGAACCTGGCTGAGAATCGAACCTCGACCCTGGTTTGACTGTATAAACAATTATGCCTTTAATAATTTTTTCACATCACAGGTCAGATTGCATTTTGGAAAATTAGTATAGTGCAACAAAGGAAGCTTGTGTTGTAGTTATGACTTTTGAGAACACAATTTTGCATAAAAAAAGGATACAGTTTCCCTATTTTCTGATTGTCCAAAACTTCTTGACAAAACCTGTATACGTATGTCCATATCAGACTATAGTGACATGAGTGTTTTCTTACCAGTCACAGTGATGTAAGTGTGTGCAGGAGTGTTTGGAACCTGCCCATTTGGTATAGTATTCCTGTAACTCACAAATTGAATGCCATCATCTCCCAAATGTACACGCACACACACACACACACACACACACACACACACACACACACACACACACACACACACACACACACACACACACATTGTTTTAAGTACATGTATTGTATTTATAAACCTAAATAAATGTGCTGAATAAATACTGATTACTTGTTAATAAGAAATAAGTGTGTTATTGCATAGTGTGCTTCCTGTTCATTGAAAATAAAATAGATATTAGTTGTCTTACCTGATACTTGGGAGGGATTTAGTTCCAAATTTAATTCTTGGAGTTCAGTTAGTACACCTTCAGACTGCATAAATAAAAATACCTTATATTAATGAACATATAAGCATCACACTGAACTTCATGTCATGTCACTTCAATTTATATATATTTATATATATATATATATTTTTTTTCCATACATTTTGTGTCATCACATTCATTAGAAAGTTTATGCATCCTGAATTTTCTAGAGCTACACAATGTATAACCAGTCTGGTTACTACAATTCTGTCTGGATACTGTAATCTGATACTCACCACCACCTTTAGAATTTTTCTCACTCCATCATAAAGCTTGTCACTCGCAGCCTGCACCTCTATCTGGTGGTTCCCTAGTTCCATGGGAATAATCACATATGGGATGGCTCTGGTGGACTTGGCGTCAATGGTAACTATGGTACGGTATTTCTTCTTTTTGCTGGCTACGCTGCAAACATGCTCTGTCTCAAAGAATTCCACACGCACCTGGTGGGGACAGGAGGTATACACAGACATATAACTTTAAAGGTGCCCTATTTGATGAACTGAATTTTATTTCATGTTACCCAAGTACACCACCATAACTAAACAAAAAAAACCAAACAAAAAAAAAAAACAGTCACACAGTCAAAGAAACGGAAGAGATACACATGATCATATGTTTTTCTGGTTGTTTTCAGTTGCTTTAATGGAAAAAAACAAACAAACAAAATAATAATAATAATAATAATAATAATAATAATAATAATAATAATGAAGTTCTACACTTTTTCTGAGATGTAATAATATTTATAAGATTCCTAACATCAACATGGATCTGATCATTGTCAGATCTATTGATTAACTCTGACATGAATAAAATTGAATTGTATTGCTTATGACACACACTGGAAGACCCTTCCATTGGAGATAGTGTGGAATTATTAAGTAGTGAACTAAAGAGAAACGAAAGAAAAATTGGAAAAAATGCACTTGTGTTAAAGCCAGGAGCACACACAGACATACCTCTCCATCCACAAACACTCACTCTCTGTCATGAATTGGGGTGCAAGGCATAAATGCAGAGGTCCAGGTTTTAAAAGGAAACGATGTTTTTATTAAAGACAAAGAGGGAAATCAAACAAAACAAACATACTTTATAAGTAAAACGAAACTAAAACACGTACAAAGGTAATGGGAGACATGAAGTAAACTTACAGACATTTACGGGATCAAATCACCAGATGCAAGACACATCACTGAACTAAAACAAGCTATTTATAAGGAAACTAATAATCAACTCGGTTCAGGTGAGCGCCCACGTCACCTGACCGAGGTGCATAATGGGAAATGAAGTGAAACAAAACAAAACTACAACACAAAATCACAGGGCGCCCTCTAGGGGTTATCTCTGACATAACCCCCCCTCAAAGGGCGCAACTCCGGGGCACCACAGGAGGTCCCGGGCATCCCGCACAAGGTACAATGTCTACCCCTCTCCCCAGAGGCTGGCTCTTACGTCCGGCGGGCCCGATGGCCTGATGTCCCCGTTGCAATAGGGCAGCGAAGGCAGAGGATGAGCGCCGTCCTTTCCGGTGCGGGCGGCGAAAGCAAAGGAAGCCCGCTGTCCTCAACAGTGCATGAAGGCGTCAGCGGAGGAATAGGAAGCTCGCTGTCCTCAACGGCGCATGACGGCGGCAGAGGAAGAGGAAGCTCGCTGTCCTCAACGGCGCATGACGGCGGCGGAGGAAAGGGAAGCTCGCTGTCCTCAACGCTGCATGAAGGCGTCGGCGGAGGAAGAGGAAGCTCGCTGTCCTCAACGGCGCATGACGGCGGCGGAGGAAGGGGAAGCTCGCTGTCCTCGGCGGCGCACGAAGGCGGCGGAGGAAGAGGAGGCTCACTGTCCTCAACGGCGCATGACGGTGGCGGAGGAAGAGGAAGCTCGCTGTCCTCAACGGCGCATGACGGCGGCGGAGGAAGAGGAGGCTCGCTGTCCTCGGCGGCGCACGAAGGCGGCGGCGGAGGAAGAGGAAGCTGGCTGTCCTCGGCGGCACACGATGGCGGCGGCGGAGGAAGAGGAAGCTCGCTGTCCTCGGCGGCACACGACGGCGGCGGCGGAGGAAGAGGAAGCTCGCTGTCCTTGGCGGCGCACGACGGCGGAGGAGGAAGAGGATGAAGCTCGCTATCCTCGGCGGCGCATGAAGGCGGCGGCGGAGGAAGAGGATGAAGCTCGCGATCCTCAGCGGTGCACGGCGGCGGTGGAGGAAGAGGTTGAAGCTCGCGATCGTCGGCGGCACATGAAGGCGGCAGCGGAGGAAGAGGAAGCTTGCTGTCCTTGGCGGCGCACGACGGCGGAGGAGGAAGAGGATGAAGCTCGTGATCCTCGGCGGCCCATGAAGGCGGCGGCGGAGGAAGAGGATGAAGCTCGCGATCCTCGGCGGCGCACGGCGGCGGCGGAGGAAGAGGATGAAGCTTGCGATCCTCGGCGGCGCATGAAGGTGGCGGCGGAGGAAGAGGATGAAGCTCGCTATCCTCGGCAGCGCATGAAGGCGGCGGCGGAAGCTCGCTGTCCTCCTCGAAGGCGCCACGCAGCGGCGGAAGCTCGGTCAGGTCTGGGCCTTCTCTGAGGTTTAGCTGCGTTAGCAGCACCTAGAGCGTGGCCACCTGCTCCCGCAGGTCACGAATGCACCCTTGATTCCTTCTAGCGCACCGCTCAAAGCTGCTTCAGTCATGCTGGGAGGCTGCTCCCTGCTGCACGTCCCACTCACACTCCGTTCTTCCCAGACGCTCGGTGCGGGGCGCCTCTGCACCCTGGTCCCCGCCAAACATAGACCTCCTCGTCTTTACCCTCCAGTGGGTGCGGGGACTCACGTCGCCCCGAGCTGCTCCATTTTCGAACGGAGTGTGCCGTATCGCCAGCCGGCAGCCTTCCCAGTTTGGCTGCTCTCTCCTCAGCTCCTCCTTGACCAGTGTCTTCCTGCCCGATCTCCTTCTCCTTTTGCTGCAACGCCGCTTGGTTATCCGGCTGCCTTCCGCGCCGGCTCCCCACAATGCATACATCGTTGCCCCCCCCAAAAGAATCTCCCGGGGGAAGGGCTCCTCTGCTATGCCTCTGTTAAGGTCTTGCATTCTGTCATGTATTGGGGTGTGAGGCATAAATGCAGAGGTCCAGGTGTTAAAGGAAACGATGTATTTATTTAAAGACAAACAGGGAAATCAAACAAAACAAATATACTTTATAAGTAAAACGAAACTAAAACACGTACAAAGATAATGGGAGACATGAACTAAACTCACAGACATATACAGGGTTAAATCAACAGATGCAAGACACGACACTGAACTAAAACAAGCTATTTATAAGGAAACTAATAATCAACTCGGTTCAGGTGAGCGCCCACGTCACCTGACCGTGGTGCATAATGGGAAATGAAGTAAAACGAAACAAAACTACAACACAAAATCACAGGGCGCTTTGGCGCCCTCTAGGGGTTATCCCTGACACTCACATGTGGCACTTTAACCGTTGTCTTGTAAATAGTTCAGAAGCTGTCCTCACACAAGCATATGATCTATATTGGTCCTTAAGTGAAATACAGTGGAGCCTTGGATTACGAGCATAATTCATTCTGGAAGTGGGCTCGTGTTCCAAAACACTCGTAAACCAAATCATCATTTCCCATAACAAATAATGAAAACTCTAATTATTCGTTCCACAGCCCCAAAAAATAAATACATAAAAATAATTAATACAATCTATGAAATGAAAATAAAACAAATTAATCTGATTTTCAGAGTATATAATTGGTTGTATCATTTGTTTACAGCACTGGCTGATTTTGTGATAAGATCCATGGGTTACATCGAAATAAATTAGTAGTAATAATAAAAAATAATAAATAACAAGGCTTTAGTAACCTTGGACAAATCACAATATGATCTCTCTCTCTCTCTCTCTCTCTCTCTCTCTCTCTCTCTCTCTCGCAGGCACACATACATTCACACCCACATACACATACACGCACACACGAAATCGCGTAAAACTAAATGAAACTAGAGCAAAAATATAAGCAGTAAAAGATAAAGTAGTATGCTGTAGGTATTCCCTATCCTGAGTTCACAGGCGCTAACTCTCTTGAACTCTTTGGTTGTTTTAGTATCGTTTTCAAGTGTGAATGTTTATTTGGATTTATTTGGTCTCTGTTGCCGCATTTATTCACAGTTGTAATAAGTGATTAATGCCCCATCATATTTTTGATGGGGAAATGTTATGCATGGTTAAATGACAAAAGAAATACTTATCCGTATGGGCAGATATTTGTTCCAGATATCATGCGCCATTAACCGCTTTTGTTATGCCAATTTTTGACTATTAGCAAAAAAAAAGGAAATTAGTGAAAACATCATCAAAACTATAACTAAAACCCAAAACCCAAGCAGAAGTTACATTTTGAGCTTTACTTTGCAGTAAAATATTATCTACCAGTGTATTAATCAGAATTAAATAAAATACACCGCAATGTAAAATACATTATTGTCTCTTTAAGGATTATTAAGTTCCGTTTCGAAAATATGTTTAGAAAAATATTGCAATAACTAATTGTATTTATGAATTAATTTATTTCTTTAAAATAGCATACGCATGGGTTGTGTATTGAGTGATTTAATTAATCGTTTATTTTTTTACCACATCATCTATTTCTGAAACCATGTTGACAGTGCAAGAACTGCTTGTATATGAACAGACTGTATAAGGCTGCCTGGACACTGCAGTTAACTGAAGCAGTCAATGCTCCATCTGGCGGTATTATACAGCATTGCAACTATCTTATTAGAAAGCGAATAGGGGAATTTATGGGGCGGGGCATCATTAACTGCGTCATCGCGGAGGATCAAATTCCATGCATGGTTCGCGGTGGATCTCACCATGGTCCAAACGGTTGTTTGAAATGGCTTCATCTGTATATCCTCTCGGGACCTATGCCCTTACCAAGACTTTATATGTGACTGAAGTGTTTGTAACTTTAACTTGAGACTGAGAGCGCACGCTGCACTGACAGTGTGCTGCTCTCTCACACTCTCAGTCATGCCTGCCTGATAACAGAGGCTGGGTCTTTGTCTGTCTTACCCCTTTGTTTTTGCCTTAGGCCCTGATACCTTACTGGTGCTACCTAAATGATCACACAAAGTGCAGAGTTATCAGGACCCTTAAATAGACATGGTACCAGGTGTGACACGTTCAGGCTGATTGCCTTGTAGCAGCATCGCCTGGCAACTGAAAAACTCTGAGGAGTAACAACCTACGAATCTGCCCGTTCTGAATAGTGCAGAGCATTTTGGCTGGGGCTGTCCTTCATGTGAGTGTTCTCATGGGCTGTTTGTTTATAAGAGCAAGAAATAAGTGTATCTTAACGTTTAGCAGTTAACATTACTGGATTTAGATGCTTCCTTGTACAGTAACTATGTTAACAAAGGCAGCACCGGGGGAAGTGGAACAGTCATCACATTCCATTCAAGTAAAGAGCATGAAGGGGTGTGGTTTGGGGTAGCTTGGTATCAGGGAATTTAAAATACAATAAAAATGGGAATATTTTAGCTGGAGTATTAACAGACATACTTTGGAGGACTTGGGAGGTGGGAAGAAACAAAACAATTAATCCAGACAAACATTAACCATGTTAGGATTAAGAAGATATATAAATAAATGAAAAACATGAAGGGGCTCATATTTTTCATAGCACTGAGAACTCCCTACTTTTATTGTATCTTAACTTGCATAAGTGGCATTAACGTGGCGTGTTGATAGGCTTCTTTGTTTGTTTTCCATTCTCTAATATTGCTCCAAACCCAGCCACTGGGGTTGGAATGTTGCATTAGAGAGGACATCTGGCATAAAACCTGTGCCAAATTTAATGTGTAGTTTGGATGGTAATGCGATCAGCTGAAAAAACAAGAATTTTGTAGAATTCACAGTAGTAAAAATTACCTTCTGTTGCCTATTGGAGAAGTTATGCAGAATTGCTTTGATTTCAAGCTGTTCATTGCGTACTGCTGAGTAAGGTAACTTGAGATCCACAGAGAAGTCTTTGGTCACTGTTATTTCATAGGGATCAGCCACACAGATGCCTGGAAGAAATTATTATTATTATTATTATTTTTAATGATTACCATCATGTCCCAGTGATTGTAGATGGTAATTTTGGATTTCTATTGTTAAATCAATATTAATGTTTAGATATGTAAAGAGGATGCACCACTGACCATGGGTTTTAGAGAGACTGATGGCTTGGACCTGCCAGGTTGTAATAGAGTCTTTTAGAAAGTTTATATTCAAGGTGTGACTTGTTGATTCACTACAATTAAAGCGAAATAATAGATCAGTACATAAACCTCCAGAATGTTAAACTAAAAAATATATTATAAATATTGAATTATTGCATTACCATAGTATGTTTCCTGGGCAGGCTGGCAGATCTATATACTCCCATAGCCAGCTCTCATGGAACTGCGTCCGGGTCACAATTTCATCAGTGTTTATATACTCTTTATCATCATTATCATCAAGAAAACCTAGACAAATGGTTGGTTGCAAATCATGGTTTGGACAATTCACAATGGTTTATCAATAAATAAATCAAATCAAAACAATAGTTGTTATAATTACATTGTGGACACCGATCAGCCATAACATTATAATACAAAACATATTGTGCAGGTTCCTCTTGTGCCACGTGGGCACTTCTGTCCACTCAAGGCATGATTCCAGAAGACCTCTGGTGGTGTTCTCTGGTGTCTGATACCAAGACATGGCAGTGGGCACTTTAAGTGATGTGGGATACAGGGTGAAGCCGCTATGGATCAGACTTGTTTGTCCATGGGTGTTCAATCAAACTGGGATGTGGGGAGTTGGTAGCCTTTGGCTCTTTTTTGCCTGTGGTTTATACTGGGGTCAGCATTGACTTTTTCCAGTGAGTTCTGTTGCATTTTCTTCTCTGTGGGTTTAAACCAGATGGACTGGCCTCTGATCCCCACAGGCAAAAATGACCCTAGTGTCCCATGATCCTATCACTTGTTTACAGGTGTATGATTGATAATCAATGATAATGTGTTCATGTTATGTGGAGTTCATGCTGTGGCTGATCAGAATATTATATACTATTATTGATATTATTGCATGGGACAAGTAAGAATGGATTAAAATGAATAATTCCCAATGTTTATTTCATCATAAGTCTTATGACAATTTGTGTAAATTTGGAGAAAGGACAAATGTGATGAAGCCCTCTACTAATTGTCATGTTTTTCAGTGGCCAAAGCACAGAAGGTTGTGGAACCCTTATCGTAATTTGTTCAATACTTCTTCTCCTTCTTCTTTTCTTCATTATAAATTATACAGAAAATCGAGTGGGCCTGATCAGCCTAGTGGTTCTGGAAAAGTGTTTTGCTACTAATTAATCTATTTCCCCCAAATAAAACAACAGCAAAAGCCATTAGGCTCCGCCTTGTCAGCTAGAAGGTTTTGATAATTTGCAAATCTTACTATTGGGAACTAGTATTTTCTCCCTATGTACATAATTTGTTTATAAAGTAACTCATGTGATTCTGAGATGAAATAATTATACTGTAGAACCATGCCCTAAACATTACAAACACCTTCAGAGCCTTATACTGAACAGGTATTTTCAGTTTGACAATTTGCTTCATAATTTATAATTATTTCATTTCAGAATCATCCAAACCATATTTTAAATTATCATCTTAAAACTGAATCAATAATAATAATAATAATAATAATAATAATAATAATAATAATTATTATTATTATTATATAATCATAATAATAGCTTCTTACTGAATATTTATGTGTGCTGTGTATAAGAGACTCACCTCTCTTTATTCTCTGTGGTGGGTTAGAACAATCAGGAACTAATTAGGGGAAAAATAAATGAAAAAAAAATACAAAAAAAGTTTATATATCAGTTCATATACTTGTGATATACAGTCACACAACAGGGGCACCTTGATATCATTAAGTTGACCATGTCAAATCTTCTGTGTACCAAAATATTCTAGCGACAAATATGAGGTCATCTGTCCGACAGCCAAAGCTTGGTCAAAATTGCATCATGCAACAGGACAATGAGCTGAAGCACATCAAATTTAGAATGAATTTCAGAATGGCTAAAACATAAAATAATCAAGGTTTTGGAATGGCCAAGTCCAGACTTCAACATAATCAAAATGCTGTGGTGGAACCTAAAAAAGTAATAAAATAAACGCTTACTCCAGATTATAGTTGCTAAAGTATCTACAAGCTATTGAATCATGAGGAAAGATGACAGCAGTCTTTTATAAGTGTAACACCTGTACCACCGCAGCACAGGGAAATAAGATCTAGCTCATCGGATTACTGAGTTGACGCTTTGTCCCCACCTAGTGTGTCTATGTGTGTACTACCTGCACTTAATCACTAAATGATGAGCACCTGTGATTCTTGTGTGTCTGTCTATATATTCCAGTCGAACCCGTGGAGTGACGTCTGTTCACTGACGTGCAATGTTTGTAAAGGTTCCGTCTACATGTTCTGTAATGCGTGGTGTCTCCTTTTGTTTTTCCCCCAGGACTGAGCAGTGTCTGCAGGTGGGGTTCGTTTGAGTTGGAGGTGTCGTCGTCTGGCACCCAGTAAGAGCGACTGACTGCACCTTTATATTTTGTTTTGTTTCTTTTTGTTGGCCCACCTGCAGACCTGGCCTGGGGAGAATCTAGATCCCAGTTTCACCTGGGTAAAACGGTAGAGACTTAAGAAAAAAAAAAGAAAGAATAAAGAAACATTGAGTTAATGGATTCTGCGTCTGCGTCCGCTCCCTTGAACATAGACATGACAATAAGGGCCTGTTGTTTTATTCTTTTTTTCTCTCTCTATTGCTCCCTTTCAAAAGCTACACTCGATGCTGTGTGAAAACGCTCGCAGACGGTCTGCACACTTTCTGTTTTGAGTGTTTGGGGGAAGAGCACGCTATCCTCGGGCTTGAGGGAGACTGTGAGCATTGAGATCTCCTCCTTATTAAGATCCTTCGCGCTCGGCTCGCCTTCTTTAAAATAAAACCACGAGCCGCAGTGAATTCCTGGGGTTCACTGGCTGATCTGTCGGAAGTGCATGAGACAGAATCGTCCTTTTCTCTTGCACTCTCTCCAGATCACAAAGCTGAAGTGTCCACTTCTCAAGCGCGCTCGGGCATTTCTTGTGAAGGGGCGGAAGCGACTTCCTCTCTTGCTTCCGCAGAGATGGAAACTGCCAACTCAGAGCACTCCTCTAGCGATGAGTGGACATATCAAGAATTACTAGAGGTGGTAACACGCACGGTCGAACGCTTACACCTCGACTGGCCGTTTTTAGAACTACGCCGAGCCACAGACTTGTCTCTCCGCGCAACCAAGCAGACGGCCAGTGCTATCGGCCATTCTATGGCTGCCATGG
The DNA here is from genome assembly GCA_030347435.1 of Clarias fuscus. NCBI lineage: Eukaryota > Metazoa > Chordata > Actinopteri > Siluriformes > Clariidae > Clarias > Clarias fuscus. Next base: position 22,463,844 of record CM059227.1, read on the forward strand.
TGTCCATGGAGAGACATCTGTGGCTTAACCTCACGGGCCTCAAGGATAAGGATCGCACTTTCCTCCTTGATGACCCAATCTCACCTTCCGGCCTGTTCGGTGAGGCTGAGGCGCAGAAGGAGAATGTGGCGAGCTGGGCACCCCCTCGTAGAGACTGGGATGAGGCTCGCCGCGCTTCGCAATCAAGGAACAAGGCTTATGTGGGGAGGGGCACGTAAAATTCCAACAGAGAATAAAGTCTCCTTCCTGGCACCCTCAGGAGCCCGGTGTTCAATCTCCGCCACCACTGGTGTTTCAGGGAACAGTGGTCAGTGTTTAGGTGTTCGGTTGCCTCCTGCTACGTTTCAGAATGCCGAACATCTAACACCCCCTCATTTAGCCAAAGTGACAAAATTTCTTCCCCTTTCGGAGAAACTGGCAGCGTGGAAGCTACTGCCAGGCAAGTCTCCATGGGTACAAAATTTGCACATCGTCCTCCGTGTTTCAATGGCGTGGTCTCCACTCCCGTGTAACCAGAACTGTCACTGCAGTTCACCAGATACAAATATTTATAATTATATACAATATTTTCAAGTAAGTGAATGTATAAAATGTCCAAATTCTGGTATATTGAATGTGTGTGTGTAAAGGAAAAATGAGTCAGCCTCACCGGTTTCAGTGAATCTGTCCAGGAGCACAATAATAGAAAATGGCTATCCTGTAAATCTGTCTCGATGATGAATAATCCTATTTCAGAAAATTCTCAACCAGACAGGGAGTTCACAGTCCAACACAGTTCTTAAAGAAATTATTTGATTAATTTTAGCATTGTCCCTCCCCCAATGTCTTTCTGGCTCCCCTCACTCCCCTTTAAGGGAGGTCAGCTGACGCTGTCGCATCACCAGGATTCCCATTACGATTTAACGGCACACAAAAGTATAATGTGGAACCAAAACACCAAACCTGTGTTTTTTTTTAATGCTTTACATTGTATATTTGTGTCAAAGGTGTATAAGACTCACTTTGTAGAAATCCAACTTACAACCTGCTCCCAGAACAGCACATGTTCATAAGGTGGGGACATAATGCAACTATTAAAGTTTAAGGGTTTTAAAACCAGGAGCACAGTTAATAGTTCTTTCACATTGTCACAATTTTACTAATAAAGCACCACACACAGTTTTTTATTTTAAAATTTGACTATACCTGTTCTTTCAGTTGTTCCTCCTGCTTTGTCAGACTGAAACAGTAGACCTGCATCATAGAAAACACCCATACTGTCTTTACCACTGCCAGCTGTACAGCCAGTGTCATGCTTCTCAATAATGTCCCAGATCTGTTAGAGTAGATAGAAAAGAATGTTTAACAAAATAGGTAAAATACATTACATTTTATATATTTAAATACTAATTTAAACTATGTGTGTCCTAATACAAATCTGTAGAAACTGCCAACGTCATAACAGCAAACAAATGTAATAAACCATCAACGTCATATCAATCTGCAGCTTTTCATTTAATAATCCTACAAATGGAATTTGAAATTCATTGTAATTTTGAAAACTGAAGATTTTTTACCTTCCTGCAAATATAATAGAAATGCTATGAAATGCACATGTGATATGGTTATTGTTTATTATGTTATTACATTGGTCGATGTTACACAAAAATTTGCATGTTTGTTCCTTTTCTCATTTGTTTGTTAAAACCAAACACACACACACACACACACACACACACACACACACACACACACACACACACACACACACACACACACATATTAATATATAACCAAATTACTTGGAGAATTAAAAATCTTCTTAGGTGTTACTCACCTTAGTCTGTGTAAGTCGGTTCTTGTTGAGGCCAAAGACAGCTTTATCTACAGCTACCAGTCCAACCCTGGCTTTTGGATCTCCAGTAACTATGAGCTGAAACTTATCACCAGGCTCAAATACCTTCTTGTCATGTAAACTCTCCTTAACATCCAATTTTAGCTATATTAAAATATTATTAAAAAGAAAAGACAGAAACAAAACACCTGAATAGGTGACACATGAAAATTATGATTGATGGGCAAGTGATTTAATATAGACCAATGAAAATCAAGCTACATGGTGATTCACTTAAAAGAGACTTTAATAACTCTCGCTATGATGAAGCAATTTGAAATAGAAACATATGCTACATCCCTTGATGCATGTATAATTGATTCTATTACACATGGTGCTGGAAGTGATCTCCATTTTCTGCCAGACACATGTCTATGTGGTGGTCTATGATCCTGTTATTTCCAGTTTCAGTACCATCCTTTGAATAACACTCTTTGAGGATCAGCATATTTCTTCCTAATTCACTCTAACATTGCTTAAACTAATTGGTGACCCAATAGGTTTGCACTATGAAGACACGCTGCTCATTACTGTACACCACTATCCTGAGCAAAGGGGTACAGCATTAAATGGGACTATGGCTATCTGGCACCTACTTTATCGGTCTGATTAGGGGCATCCCAGTGTCTTCAAAGCTCCATATACTGGGGAACACATTGTATGTTTCATTCAGCTTCATCCTAATGAGAGTTATTACAAAATATTTGGTGAATCATGTATATTTTGATCCCTGGAGATGCAATGACTGGAAGTTTTTAAAGTAGAATCTTGATAGAAATTCTATGTACAAACCTGATTCCAAAAAAGTTGGGACACTGTACAAATTGTGAATAAAAACAGAATCCAATGAAGTGGAAATTTCAAATTCCAATATTTTATTCAGAAAATAATATAGATAACATATCAAATGTTGAAAGTGAGACATTTTGAAATGTCATGCCAAATATTGGCTCATTTTGGATTTCATGAGACCTACACATTCCAAAAAAAGTTGGGATAGGTAGCAATAAGAGGCCGGAAAAGTTAAATGTACATATAAGAATCAGCTGGAGGACCAATTTGCAACTTATTAGGTCAATTGGCTACATGATTAGGTATAAAAAGAGCCTCTCAGAGTGGCCGAGTCTCTCAGAAGTCAAGATGGGCAGAGTATCATCAATTTCCCCAATGCTGTGGCGAAAAATATTGACGCAATATCAGAAAGGTGTTTTTCAGAGAAAAATGCAAAGAGTTTGAAGTTATCATCATCTACAGTGCATAATATCATCCAAGATTGAGAGTAAGGATCAAGGCCGGAAGACCACACTGGATGCCTGTGATCTTCGGACCCTTAGACGGCACTGATCACATACAGGAATGCTACTATAATGGAAATCACAACATGGCCTTAGGAATCTTCCAGAAAACATTGTCGGTGAACACAATCCACCGTGCCATTCGCCGTTGCCGGCCAAAACTTTATAGGTCAAAACAGAAGCCATATCTAAACATGATGCAGAAGCGTAGACTTTTTCTCTGGGCCAATGCTCATTTAAAATGGACTTGGGCAAACTGAAAACTGTTCTGTGGTCAGACTAATTAAAATTTTAAGTTCTTTTTGGGAAACTGGGATGCCATGTCATACGGACTAAAGAGGACAAGGACATCCCAAGTTGTTATCAGCGCTTAGTTCAGAAGCCTGCATCTCTGATGGTATGTAGTTGCATGAGTGCGTGTGGTATGGGCAGCTTACACATCTGGAAGGGCACCATCAATCCTGAAAGGTATAGAACACCATACGATCCTATTCAGATGTCATCTCTTTCAGTGAAGACCTTGCATTTTCCAACATAACAATGCCAGACCACATACAGTGGAACCTCGGACTGGGAGTAATGCGGTTTGCGAATGTACCGCAAGACGAGCAAAGATTTTTAATGAATTTTTACTTGGAAAACAAACAAGTCTTGGTTTACGAGTGGCGAGTGTCATGTAACACGCATGATCATCTTGTAATCAGAACTGGGCCAACGCTTTTTCTTGCTCGCGTGCTGAGGAATTGTGGGTAATCGTCTCCACTGCTAGGTTTTAGTGCGCGTCTCTCATAGATATAATCAACCTCAGTGCACGCGTGTACTGTTTAATATAACACTGTGACTATGCGTGTGCGTATCAATCATCTTTTATTTTGTGTTTGTTTTTTTGTGTGGACAGCGTGCGTGTACTGTTTATTATGACACACATGTTGTTAGGAACCTCCACTAGAGGTCACTGTTCATGTCTGTCTGTCTGTGTAGTTCATGTTGGTTGACTCAGTTTCCCAGAAGGCACCTCAGTCAGGTGATGAGTGCTCACCTGGACTGAGGTGCCTCATTAAAGTTTCTATAAATAGCAGTTTGTTCTGGGAAACTGGGTCGAGCATTGTTTGTCTGTTTGTTGGTATGTTTTGTTGTTTTTGTATATACCGTCATGTGGGCATTCCTTTTGTTTGGTTCTTGTTTCTTTAAGTTTATATTTTGGTTTGTTTTGTAACCTGTTTTTCTAGAGGGCTCTACTGTCTGTTTTCCTTATGTTCCTTGTGTTGATGGATTCATGGAGCTGTCCTGTTTCATGTTTAGCTAGGCTGTGTCTCCTCCTGTGTAAGTACTGTTCTGTCTTCTGGAGACTAGAGCCCTGTCTCTCCTGTCTAGCCCTGTCTCTCCTGTCTAGCCCTGTCTAGTCTCTAGTTCCCCTATGTGTCTTTAGTTAGCTTTAGCTCCATGTTTCCTCATCCCCAGTTCTCTCTGTCGGTTCCCTGTGTCAGCTCCTGGTTCCCTGTGTCAGCTCCTGGTTCCCTGTGTTCAGTTCTTGTCCCTGTGTTAGCGCGCCGTTCCCTGTGTTAGCGCGCCGTTCCCTGTGTTTTTCCTGAGCCCTAGTTTGAGTTTGTTGTTTCTTTGTTCGTTTGTCTGTTTGAGTTTGGTTAAATAAAAGGACTATTTGTTTGAAAACCCCTCTGCCTTCATGCCTACACATATATGCCCACGGCAACAACATCCGCCGGGTCTAGCCAGCACCACCAGCTAGACCAATGACACATGTGTGCGCATTTGTCACCATGCACTTACACACACACATACGTGCACAGTGGTAAACTGTTAGGAACCTCCACTAGAGGTCACTGTTCATGTCTGTCTGTTTGTAGTTTTTGTTGGTCAACTCAGTTTCCCAGAAGGCACCTTGGTCAGGTGATAGGGCTCATCTGAATCGGGGTCGCTCATAAAACATCTTATAAATAGCAGATTGTTCTGGGAAACTGGGTCAAGCGTTATATAACTATATCCTTGTCAAGTGGGCATTCTGTTTTGTTTGGTTTTTGTTTCTTTAAGTTTATATTTTGGTTTATGTTTTGTAACCTTTGTTTTCAAGAGGGCTCTTATTAGTTTTCTTTATATCCTGTGTGTAGATGGATTCATGGAGCTGCCTTGTTCAGTGTTTAGTTAGGCTGTGTCTCCTCCTGTGTAAGTACTGTTCTGTGTATCCTCATTGTCGGCCCTCTTGTCTAGTTATTTGTTTGTTGCTTTCCTTATCTGTTTAGATGTTTGTAGCCACATGAGTGCTTACCCGCTAGCAGGGTTAGCCTGCTAGTAGGCCTAGGCTGCTAGTAGGGTTAGGCCCTAGTAGGGTTAGCCTCCAGTAGGCTAGCCTCTAGTGGGATTGACTGCTAGTGGTTCTGGTCGCTAGTAGGTTAGCCGCTAGCTTGGAATAGCCTCATGTGTGCCTTTCCTTTTGTGTTCAGTTCACCCCTATTAGGTCAGTACTAACCCGGTTAGCCACTAACTCCCTTAGATACTAACCTGGTTAGGTCATCATTCCCTATGTCCATACTCCATGTAGCTACTAACCTAACTAACCACTAACCAGTCCTGGCTCTAGTCTCTGTGCCCCTGGTCCTGTCTCCTGTCTAGCCCTGTCTCCGGTCCTGTCTCCTGTCTAGCCCTGTCTCCGGTCCTGTCTCCTGTCTAGCCCTGTTTCCGGTCCTGTCTCCTGTCTAGCCGTGTCTCCGGTCCTGTCTCCTGTTTAGCCCTGTCTCCGGTCCTGTCCAGCCCTGTCTCCGGTCCTGTCTCCTGTCTAGCCCTGTCTCCGGTCCTGTCCTTCCTGTCCTGTCCCTCCAGTCCTGTCTTGTCTCTAGTTCCCGTATGTGTCTTTAGTTAGCTCCAGCTCCATGTTTCCTTCTGTCAGTTCCATGTGTCAACGCTCAGTTCTATGTGTGTATCCCTAAGCCCTAGTTTTAGTTTGAGTTCATTGTTTTAGTTTCTTTGTTTGTTTGTTTCAATGTTTGAGTTTGTATTATAAATAAAGACTCTTTCTATTTAAAACCCCTCTGCATGCATGCCTACGCTACATGCCCACTGCAAGTACATCAGCCGGTCTGGCCAGTAGTCACAGCCAGCCCGTGACAGAATGCTCGACCAAACAAGGGCATAGCAGAGGGGCCCCCCGGGAGACATTTTTTTTTGTGGGGGGCTGGGACCGTAACGCTGGGGCAAGCAGGCGGAGGGTAGTCGGCTTGCCCTACAGTGGAACTGTGAAAGGTCCCACTACCTTTGTCCAAGGCCTCACGGGGAGGCCCCAAAGCTCCGTTCCAGAGCCTCACGGGGAGGCCCAAAGCTCTGTTCCAGAGCCTCACGGGGAGGCCCCAACCTTCGTTGTCCAGTGACTCACGGGGAGGCCCCAACCTTCGTTGTCCAGTGCCTCACAGGGAGGCCCCAACCTTCATTGTCCAGTGCCTCAGTGGAGGCTCCACCCCGCCCAGTCCCCCGTATCATCCCAGAGCAACAGTGGAAAGTAACGGGAACCTCCGATAACGTTCCGGAGGAGCATTTTTTAAGGGGGGGTGGGGTACTGTTCGGAACGTCCACTAGAGGTCACTCTTCATGTCTGTCTGTTTGTAGTTTTTGTTGGTCGACTCAGTTTCCCAGAATGCACCTCGGTTAGGTGATAGGGCTCATCTGAATCGGGGTGGCTCATTAAACATCTTATAAATAGCAGTTTGTTCTGGGAAACTGGGTCGAGCATTATATACCTATATCCTTGTCAAGTGGGCATTCTGTTTTGTTTGGTTTTTGTTTCTTTAAGTTTATATTTTGGTTTATGTTTTGTAACCTTTGTTTTCAAGAGGGCTACTATTAGTTTTCTTTATATCCTGTGTGTAGATGGATTCATCGAGCTGCCTTGTTCAGTGTTTAGTTAGGCTGTGTCTCCTCCTGTGTAAGTACTGTTCTGTGTATCCTCATTGTCGGTCCTCTTGTCTAGTTCTTTGTTTGTTGCTTTCCTTATCTGGTTAGATGTTTGTAGCAACATGAATGCTTAGCTGCTAGCAGGGTTAGCTGCTAGTAGTCCTAGGCTGCTAGTAGGGTTAGGCCCTAGTAGGGTTAGCCTCCAGTAGGCTAGCCTTTAGTGGGATTGACTGCTAGTGGTTCTGGTCGCTAGTAGGTTAGCCGCTAGCTTGGAATAGCCTCATGTGTACCTTTCCTTTTGTGTTCAGTTCACCCCTATTAGCTCAGTACTAACCCGGTTAGCCACTAACTCTCTTAGATACTAAACTGGTTAGGTCATCATTCCCTATGTCCATACTCCATGTAGCTACTAACCTAACTAACCACTAACCAGTCCTGTCTCTAGTCTCTGTGCCCCCGGTCCTGTCTCCTGTCTAGGCCTGTCTCCGGTCTTGTCCCCTGTCTCCTGTCTAACCCTGTCTCTGGTCCTGTCTCCGGTCCTGTCTCCTGTCTAGCCCTGTCTCCAGTCCTGTCTCGAGTCCTGTCCCTCTAGTACTTTTTTGTCTCTAGTTCCCCTATGTGTCTTTAGTTAGCTCCAGCTACATGTTTCCTTCTGTCAGTTCCCTGTGTCAGCGCTCAGTTCCCTGTGTCAGCGCTCAGTTCCCTGTGTCAGCGCTCAGTTCCCTGTGTGTAGCCCTAAGCCCTGTTTGAGTTTGCCCTGTTTTGCCCTAAGCCCTCTTTGAGTTTGAGTTAGTTGTTTTAAATTATTTCCTTGTTTCCATGTTTGAGTTTGTATTATAAATAAAGACTCTTTCTGTTTAAAACCCCTCTGCATGCATGCCTAGGCCTACATGCCCACTGCAAGTACATCAGCCGGTCTGGCCAGTAGTCACAGCCAGGCCAGGGACATAAACATGGCCTTGCCCCAAATTTTTTGAGATGTGGTGATGCCGTGAAATTTAAAATCAACTTATTTTTCCCTTAAAATGATACATAATCTTAGTTTAAAATCTTGAAATGTGAAACTTCCACATCATTGCATTCTGTTCTGTTTTATTCACAATTTGTACAGTGTCCAAACTTTTTGGGAATCAGGTTTGTATTTATTTATGAATTGTCTGAGGGTTCTGTGTACCTACGAGTCCATTATTCAGAACAGATCATCCATGATTTGCGAATTAATCCACCTAATTTTAACTGCCAAACAATTAGTAAGATTAGGCTTTAACTGATGGGTGTAGATAATAACGTTACAACATGTACACTAACATTTAGGGTATATGTTGTAATCTTATAGCTTAGAATGGACTTAAATGGATTGGATATTAGAAACAATTTTATTTACAAAATATGTCCATTGTTTAAACAAAAATATACATCTTTTTTAAATTGTGACACAAAAGTTAATTAAATAATAGTAATGAAAAAAGGTTATGTAATTATTTGCCTACTTAGTCAACAGTTGATAGAACCATAATTCGGGTGTAATTACTTCTGGCATATGTTTGCTTTTTTGCCCATTTGTTACAACAAAATTGCCTCTCATAAGGCTATTTTGCCTTTCATATTTATGGTAGATTTCTGGAAAACATTGATTTACAATTCTCTCAAAAGATTATAAATCAGACTGCGGACTCGTATTTTAATGGTCTATTCTAATAGATTAAGGTTCTTGAGTTTAAATTGTATAATGTATACTACTTCTGTATATCTAAACTACTATGAACACAATCCAATTTTAAATAAAATTGCTATTAACTAGGAGAATGCAGCAGATTACTTACCGTTCCCATGCATGTGTCTTTCACATCGACCCAGATAGAGTCTGACACAACCTCAGACGATCCTATGTGGTAATACGCAACCACTCGAAATGAGGGAACCAGGTTCTTGGTGATGGGTAGAGATAGGGTCACCACTGACTGCCCTTGTCTTTTAAACCTCTCTCCTTTCACAATCTGTCCTTTAGTAAGGATCTGATACAAAGTCCAGGGATTTTAATTATTAATAAAACAAATAAAATAAAATAAAAAACTGTAGTTTATTAGTTACTAAAGTTTAAAGTCAGGCATAGTGAAGGATGGCGTAAGCATTATTTATATCATAATCCAAAAACCAGTAGAACTACCTTACAATATCAACGATATATTTAAAACAGGGGCTATGTAGGTTACCGACCAGATAAGTGAAATCCTGATCTCGGACATTACTTTTGAAGTTTAGATCGATGTTCATGTGATCACCGATTGCCAGTTCTGGAGCATCTACACTTATATGTAGATAATTATTTGAGCCTCCTTTGGTGGTGTAGGCCTGGGCTGTCATCTGGTTCATAACTTGTTTTTCAGGTAATATGTCTGGAGCTCTGGTTTTTGCCTGTTTGCATTATAAGTTAAAATATCAGAAATGTATAGTATTCATTTCTTCTTTAAAAATTGCAATGGCACTTTAACAATAGTCTTTTGTTTTGGCAGCTGGTCTATCAAAGCTTTCTTTAGCTGAGATTTGTTGATATGAAATCATTTTAGTTCCATTTTTTCCTCTTCACAGAACTCACAGTGATTCTTAAAGTCCTGTCTCCTCCCTGGGTATTCACTGCAACCTTGGCCATGCCATTACTCTTCGTTCGACCCCTCACATTACCAGGCATGACAACCACATCGACATTTTCAGCAGGAGACTGGTCCAGATATGTCACATGTACCTTTTTAAATCAAGATCAGAACACACACACACACACACACACACACACACACACACACACACACACACACACACACACACACAAATAGCAGGTCTTAGTATTAGGCAAATACAACCTTAAAAAAAAAAAAAACAATCCCGGTGCAGTCTCACACACACATACAAACACACTCGCAATCCGAGGTTCCACTGTGCTCTCTTACTGATTCCACAGCATTCAAGAGGCTAAGTTGCAACCAGGTACTGCTAATTACAGCTGGCCTGGTGCATTCAGGGGTGCCATGAAGGAAAGACATAAGGAGTGGCTTTCCTTCAGTGGTGGCTCAGAGGGCTAAGGCACTGAGTTACTGATCGGAAGATCGGCGGTTCGATTCCCAGTTCAGCCAGGTTGCCATTGTTGGGCCCTTGAGCAAGGCCCTTAACCCTAACTGCTCCAGGGACGCTGTACCATGGCTGACCCTGCGCTCTGACCCCAGTTACACTGGGATATGCGAAGAAGGAATTTCACTGTGCTGTAATGTATATGTGACAAAATAAAGGCTTTACTTTAGAAAAGTATTGTTGCTGTACATCAATCTGAAAATAATATTATATATATATATATATTTTTTTTTTTTATATAATTTTATATCCTGTTATATTTTTTTTTTTCAAAACAATTTCCACAAAATATTATATAGTGAGAAAGCTTACTCAGATTATTCTGAGATTAAAATAGAGCTCATCATTTCAAATAGCACAGGTATACATCTTTCATACTTATTAATTCAAACATATGTTCTGTGTTTGGGGTGTCTTTTTTTTTACCGTGACATAAAATGGCATTCCAGGTTTGAAGAATTTTGGAGTTCCCTTAAACTGAATGGTGTAGGGTGATGACACAATTTTAATGCCCCTCCTCTCTGCTTCTACAATTTCACTACCTAAAACACACATCCGTAACAATAAAATGTGTGTGTGTATGTATGTGTATATATATATATATATATATATAAACATTGTTAATAATTAATGACAGCTAAAATGAGACAGTTGTATGGGATTATGCAGTGAAAAAATTAACACTGATACAAGAACATCTGATGGGATCTTACCACTCTCGGTTAAAACACTGACTAAAACGTATACAGAGCTTCCAACCAGGTCAGCAATATTTGGGAAGGACTCCTGGATAATTTCTCTACTGAGCACTGCACGTCCCGCTCCATTTATAATCTACATGAAACAAAAGAATATGTTAGAGATCGAGCCAAACAATCAGCCAATGTGTTCTAAACAACTACAAATATGAAATGCAGCCTCAGTAAATACAACAGAAGAGAAGTGGCTAAAATATACAGTATATAGGCATTAGGTTACAAATGTAAATGTACGTGTGCTGTCTTTAAATAAAAATATAATTAAATCTTTTAACCTTCATGCTGCGTTCTGGTCAAATCTGACTGATTTACGAGTTTTACTCACTAAAAAAGTGCAGTAAATTTTATTGATTTCTCATAAGGTTCAATGACTTTGTTTGAACATGGCATTTGAACACATAATAAATTAGTGGTATTTTTTTATTTATTTTTTTTATGTGTGTTTTATGGAATTTGTACACACTCATGGTGTTCCCTGGTCAAAAATGAACCAGTCATTGGAAATGAATGGGTAAGACTACAATTAGTGCACACAATAGGGTTCAAGCTCATTTCTACACTCCTCTCCCACTCCTAAACATGCACATCCACACACACACACACACACACACATGCACGCACGATGATGAAGAAGACCAAGCTGAACTTGTGTTCTCCTTTCATCCAAAAGTGGAACCAAACCCAAACCATAACACGATATGGGTTTATGGAAACACCTGGAAATCGGTAGACCTGGTGAATTTTGAAGCCTATGTGGGTGTATTAATTTTGTGTGGTGTCAAAAAATCCCACAATGGATCTGCATCCAGCTTATATGATGTGGACATTGGTCACAAACGAAGTCAACGAGTCAAGCTGGGAAGTTTGGCAGAAGTGGGTGGAGCATCTGCCAATCATTTACTAACCAGGTCCTGATGTCACTGTTGATGAGCATCTTTGATGCGTTTTAGGGGTTTTAGGTGCCCATTTAAGAAGCAAATGCCAAATGAAGTATGGTATAAAGATATGGGCACCATGCGAAAACATAATATATCTGGAACATGATGGTGAGAAAAATCAGGGAAATTGGGAGGGTCCTAGAAATGTATGAAACAGTGTATGGATCAAGCATTACATTTGTAATATAGTTAAGTTTTCCCTGTGTACATTTGGACTTTTGTTTCCAATAAATACTCCAAAATCATACTAGTCAGTTTTGACCGGGAACACAAAAGTTGTTGTTTTGTGCCACAGTTAAATTTTTTTGACTTTGGTAAACATTTCAGTGAAGTACTCCATAATAAATAGTTCCATAGGTATTTATCTTATTATTTCTTATAGTCAAAATAATATCTATATAATAAGTGGTATGAGCTTAGGTAAATGATGTCTGCGGGACATACAGAGCAAATACAAGTTCAAAACATGTAATGTTCACAAGAGCTGAAGTCGATCAAAAAGATCTAATACAACATTATGTGATAATATATGTATTATTGTAAATTTGTAAATTTATAATGGAATAAAATGCTCTGATCAAAGGTGACTGTGAGCATTATGAGTGTGAGGTACAAACGAACACAACAAGGAGGTTAATAAAAAAGTGTATAAAGCTTACTTGTTCTCTTTTTAAAGAGGCCGAAAATGGGATCTTGGTGTCATCTCTCATAATGCCAAATGCCACAAATGCAACGCCATCCACATTTTTTCCATTAAGGTCCCTTTATATAATTCAATAACATTAGATTCTCACAAATAGTGGGACTTCATTTTAAGTTAACAAATATTAACCACCATTCCATATTTATAAAAAATACCTCGCAAAAAAGATTTGTATTATGTGAAGGAATGGAAGGAAGGAATATGGTGATTTAACATGACTGGAAATGGTTTAGGAACTCTCCAACACACTATTAATATTTTTGGGGGTGATAATAATAAAACCACCTGATAGAAACCTCAGAGAAACAACATACACCATTTTGCAATTTAACATTATTTATTTAACAAGAATGAAGCATAAAGAAAAAAAAAACACTGTGGCCATTTGGCAGCAACAACGTGACGTTATTGTTATTTTTAACATTGGTATTGGGTTAAAACACATCTGAATGTTCCAGACCAGCAAAATGTCAATTTTTATGGAAGTAATATAGAATAGAATTAATAATGACCTTGCCCTCTTAAATCCTCTCAAAGCATTAAGGCATAGATAGTGTTGCCTGCATGTTTATTTATTTTTTTTATTTATGTTTTTTTTTTTTTTTTTTATAATAATGTTACATTGAAAAGGCAATATGCCTTGTTTATTTGTTGTTGTATTTGCCTAATACAAAGATAATAACTAATCTTTGTGTAGATTCACTGTATTCTCAACATACAATAGTTAATTGTCTAATTACTTTCAGCAGTTACTATCGTTAAACCTTCTATTTTAAAGTGATTTATTGTCACTGTAATGTTCTACTTACTTGGCAGTTATGTCCACTTGAAGTTCCTGATCATCCACATATAAGAAAGCCTTGGATGGTTTTAATGCAACCTCAAAGCTTGGGAGCACTGCATAGTAAAAATCAACACTTTAGCAGACAGCTAACAGTACTAAAAAGATGATTTTTTAAGTCTGAATTGAAATTACCATATTCTTTCACTTCAAATTCAGCAGTAAAATTCTTCTGTCGTATGTTTTTAAACCTCGTCACTAAGGACCATATACCAGGTCTTGAGGGGAAAAAAAATGCAAAAACATAATATGAGAGATCACGTTTATATTATCTCTCTGTGTGACTATGTGACATGATATAATTAGATCCACAGATATTTAAACTTAAATGACTTTTAATTAATGCATGGAACTCACTTGGCAACTTCAGGTATGTGGTATATTCCTGATATGGCACCTTGCTTAGGGAAGAATGTTTCCCTGCTGATAGCAATTCCTTGAGGATTCTTAAGGAAAATGAATGTGTCATTATTATTATTATTATTATTATTATTATTATTATTATTATTATTATTATCAATAATAATAATCATCATAATTATTATTGTTATTATAATTATTATTACCACCTCTTGTTATTATTCTTATTATTCTTATTAATAATAATAATAATAATAATAATAATAATAATAATAATAATAAAGACAATTGTTCATTTAAATCAATCACACATCTCTGAGAGTGGCATACATTTTATTTAAAATCAAACATGGAAATTTTGCAATTACCATCAAATGTTAGGGTAACATAAACCCTAGCCCCAGAGATGATATGCATTGGCCTACATTCAACATTAGAATGACACAGCTGAGAGCTTGGCAAAGTACTCAAAGGCACATGGATATAGCCTGCTTGCAGGGAAAATGAATAAAAACGACTAAAATCCTGCTACACTGGCAGTGGGTACAAACTGATCTACCATGGTACTATGAACCAGCAAGGCATCGTCTTCACTTTCAGTCCTGATCTACCTGACTGCATAGTCATAAATTCATCACCACTCTTACCATCTCTTGTCTGCCGACATTTATATCAGCACTTGTAATCTAAGTGCTTTCACTACACATACCCTGCAGGATTCAAAGAGGATGTTAAAGAACAGCTCTGGCAGGACCGACATGAAGATGTGCTCCTGATTGGAGGTGACCTGGTTAGCCATGAAAGTCAAGTCAAGGATAGGTACTGTAAAACTGATATTTGTGACTTTGGACATAATACACAGCTACAATGTGCACAGAATTACTGAACTTGCTAAAGCAAGTGACCTCAATGTCTGCAACATGTTTTCATAGAACTGAACTAGAGATGGGTCACCTCATCATACCAGCAGTGGCAACTAAAGTGAGATTGACTTCGCTCTTGTGTAAAGGCATGAAGTCTTCCCATCTAAGAGCCTGGCTCCACAACGCAAACTGCTAGGTCACTGACATGAAGATCACCATGTAGTGTTAAGATTGCTGTGTGAAAGGGCCAACAACAATACAACAGTGGAAACCTCATGAACACCAAGCAGCTATATCAGCTAAGTCATCTTTCCTGAAATTAATATAACCTTAATCGATGCTAGATGGAACACACTCTATCAACTCTGATGACTCTTGAAGCCAGTAAACCAGCCAACAAGACCAATAGGACAAGCGATAACTGACAGCCATACTCTACGACTAATCAGGAAATCCAGAGAGTAGGGACATCACTAATGCCTGTATTGAACCCGAAGTGGAGATGGTAAGACACAATCAATACAGAACTGAAAGCCAACTTCCTACAGCCATTCACTTGAGTGTGCAGAATTGCATTTAAACAGTAAACCCTGTGTCAGTGGGACAATGCTAAGAAGAAAAAGGAGAAAAGATATGGAAAGGATGACCAAAAAAAATTGTTACAAATTGTTAAATGGTTGTTGTCTGAGCCCTTACTATGATTTCTGCATAGATTCCTCCAGTCTGTCCAACAGGCTGCAGATCAGGGGTCAGCGAGAAAATTCTATAATAAACTGGAAAAAAGATCATCGGTATGCAGTATACACACGAATACTAAGAAAGGTTTTATAGTGCATTTTTAGGACCCAAGCACTATACAGTAGGTGCGCAAGACCCTCTTGTTTTCCTAAGGATTATTATTATTATTATTATTATTATTATTATTATTATTATTACTTATTTGATTATTTATTTATTTATTTATTTTAGCGGTGCGCCCGAGGTGGCGATGGCGCAGGGTGCTTGGGGCCGTCATTGTTGATTGCAACTATATTTATTAGGGCCCAAGCACTGCAGTGCACAGTGCGCTCTTGTTTTTCTAAGGATTATTATTATTTTTTTTAATTTATGGGGGTCTTAACATACTCAAAAACTAATCAAAATTTGCACACAGATCGGGATCTGTGGCTATCAGCTCGTCAGTGGAGCTCAACCCGGGGAGTCGCACACGCCCGGCACAGCGCTCCCTAGGAAATCTTGCCTCATAGCTCATACACACTTGCACGTATACTTATAAAACCCGATGTACATTTCGATCTCACCAAGCTGAACAAGTTTCGCACTGCATGTCATGAGGTCTAATCCACAGGAAGTGAGTTATTTTGAGTTGTTTGCAAATTGCACCCAATTATTTATTTATTTTTTTCCACCCTTTTGGACTTTTCGAGGGTCAAAACATGCTCAAAAACAGGAAGCAAGACAGGTTGGAATTTGCTGCCATTCAGTCTACCTGGGAGTCTGGGCCTCAGGGGCCCTCACAAGAGATTTTGCTCTCTAGCTCATACACACTTTCACGTACAGTACAGACACCCCTTCTCATTCAGCGAGTTTTCTTCATTGTGTTCTTTATTGTGTTCTTTATTGTGTTCTTTAGCCCGAACGCGTCTCTTCTGCTTGTTGCCTGTCCTTAGCAGTGGTTTTCTAGCAGATATTCTACCATGAAGGCCTGATTCACACAGTCTCCTCTTAACAGTTGTTCTAGAGATGTGTCTGCTGCTAGAACTCTGTGTGGCATTGACCTGCTCTCTGATCTGAGCTGCTGTTAACCTGCGATTTCTGAGGCCGGTGACTCGGATGAACTGATCCTCCGCAGCAGAGGTGACTCTTGGTCTTCCTTTCCTGGGGCGGTCCACATGTGAGCCGGTTTCTTTGTAGCGCTTGATGGTTTTTGTGACTGCACTTGGGGACACTTTCAAAGTTTCCCCCATTTTTCGGACTGACTGACCTTCATTTCTTAAAGTAATGATGGCCGCTCGTTTTTCTTCACTTAGCTGCTTTTTTCTTGCCATAATACAAATTCAACCTCTTTGAATAAGAAGGTGTGTCCAAACTTTTGGTCTGTACTGTAGGCACGCGAAATTTAGTACACATTTAGAGCTCATTGAGCTGAACAACTTTCACTTACACACAGACTCACACACCATACACACAAACAAGCACAAACACAAGCACATTTACTCGTCACACACAGGCTGACACATCCACACATCACACCTCTCTCCTTCACTCTCACACAAAATAATCCACACACACACACACACACACACACACACACACACACACACACACACAATGGCTTTTTCGAGGTCTTAATAAACTCAAATAACACACAGGTTGTGCGGTGCTCCCAGGGTGGCGATGGCACAGGGTGCCTTGGGCCCGTCATCGTTGCTTGCAACGATCCTGCCCTTGCCCCTCACATAACCTTGACTCACACAGTTCTATTTTTATGTCTAATGAGCATGGGTAATTAAGTTTTATCTCTTTTAGTGCTCTTTGTCTTGTGTTTGTCACAGTCACGTTGTTGTGTTTATCTATCTCTTGTGGTTTTAATTCCATATACACTGTTCAATACATAATGGCCACCCCGCTAATATTGAGTAGGTCCCCCCTTTTGCCACCAAACCAGTGATGCACTGTATGTTCTGGCATCTTTCAATGGGAAGCAGTGTTAATTTTTTCAGCAAATCTGAGCCACAGTAGCTCTTCTATTGGGTCGGACTACACAGGCCAGCCTTTACGTGCATCAGTGAACCTTGGCTGAACATCATCTTGTGGCTAATTCACCATTTTTCCCTTTCTTGGACCGCTTTTGGTAATTCAGGGAAACCGCTTCACTTGATTTTAATAGATCCCACCCACTTTTAGGTGCCATTGTAATGAGATATTGTAACTGGTGCTGATGTGACAAGTTGTGCTAAGCAAAATTGTGATTGCTACGTGATTATGAGCTGGTCTGGAGTGGTTAGGACCTACGGAAAAGAGAACCAAGGAAAGCAGACTGGTGAACCAGTGACTGGGTCATGGGTGGTTAAGGCAAATTGATGCGTGTGGGATGTACAGTAAAGGCTGGTCCACGTAGGCCAATCCAATAGAAGAGCTACTGTAGTTCAAATTGCTGAAAAGGTTAAATCTGGTTCTGATAGAGCAGAGCTAAAACAGATTGCATCAGAGTTTTGATGGCAAAAGGAGGAGACAAACTCAATATTAGGCAGGTGGTCATAATGTTATGGCTAATCAGTGTATTAGTAAATTTCATATAAAAGTGTTGCCCCAAATAAATCCTTAACTGAACTTGCATCTGCCTCGAACTTTAAACTTAGACACCAAACATTCACTATAATGCTGTTTAATTTCAGATGCTCTTTTACTGCAATGTGCATGAAAAGGTGAAGCTTTTGGCTACATGACTGTCCATATAGTGTTTCAGTGAGTCCAGACTGCTTTACCTGTTGTTCCAGGTGTGTATATGCCCTTGTCTGTCTGAACGAATATATAGCCCAGACTGGAAGGAGAGCAACACCACTTTCTCGAGCAGGGCAGAGGGAAACTGAGCCTGCAGGTACACATATTGCTTCTCCAGTGGGTCATCACTAAAGGAGTCTTTGCTATAAGGAATCTAAACAACCAAAAAAAGTTATGCAATTACTTTGTGTTTAATAAACCATATAATAGTAATTGCATAATACATATATTATATACTGTAAAAAATAAAAAATAAATGATAAAAAGCATATTTGCTTCTCTAGACATACTGCCTCCCCACGTGTGTGTGTGTGTGTGTCTTTGTATTGCTTGGTCTATTTTATTTCATCGTAATTCTTTCCCTTCTTAACCAAAGTACTTGTACCTGCTTTACTCTGTGTTTTGTCTGAGCTGCTGTAGAACTGCAATATCCCCCTCAATTAAAAAAGACTTATCAGATGTAAACAGAGCAAAATTCTTCAAAATAAGAAATGACAATCTACTAAGAGGAATATAATAAATAAGAAAAAGATACCAAGGAACAAAACACTACCAAGAAAGAACAAATAATATGATCAGATGCAAAACCATACAATCATACTTGGCTTTCTTTTCCCTCTTTCTGTCACTTTTCACACAAACATATACTGTACGCGCACACACACACACACACAAGCGCACACACACACACGCACGCGCGCACAAACACACGCACACACACACACACACACACACACACACACAGAAGCACACACATAAGTCTGGAACAGTTTGTGTATTCTTTTTATTTTTCATGTACTATATTTATGATCTCCTCCCTCTTTTGATCATTGGGGACAAAGAATAAAGTTCTCCCTTTGCCCCCTTGCTGTCCTCTGTCGGGTGTGGGTATGGACCTTTATTGAATTATAAAGTTTAAGAAAAATATTGAATTGTATTGAGCATGGCCTTTACCCCAGTCTGCCCCAGGTGCACTGGATAAGCTAACCCTGAGCTCTGACCCCAGCCTACTAAAATGAACATGGGATATATGAAGAATAAAAGAATTTCACTGTGCAGTAATGTATATGACAAATAAAGACCCAATTTATTTACTAATAATTAAATACATATTAAAAAAATGTAAAAAAAAAAAAAAGATAAATATAAAATGTAGCAAATATGGGAGCAAGTACTTCACCCTGCTCTTTCCACTATTTTCACCTCTGCTTATGAAATTCACCTTGACACTGACACCCACCTTTATTTCGGCCACAGCCTGGTAGTTGTTAGCAGCAGTGAGGTTGACGGACACAGATGTCAGTTCTGTGGATTTCTGTGGATGGTTCTTCACAGTGATCTTTACAGCGAGGTCATTTCCACTATAATCCTGAGCCTCCACGAACACTCTCTCAGGTGTGCCGACCCGTAAAAGATTCGGGGCCACCATGACGTTCCTGTTAACAAAATATTATATATGTTATTTGGCCATACAGATACAGAATTTCCTAAGAGTGAGTTATTTAAAGTAAAGTTAAAAGAAATTTTATGCATAGGAAAATCTCCTTCACATCACCTTATGTGTCAGATACAGCATTTAAACATTTCAAACATTATTAAAAAGTTATTTAAAGATTAAACTCAGCCCCTAAAATCTCTTGAATGAATCATAGTACAATCATATGTGGAAATATTTAATCATACTTACGTTTGTTTGTGCGAATGTGTGTGTGTGTGTGTGTGTGTGTGTACTCACAGTGTGTGACTTAGGGTGAGCAGGGGAAAAGAGAGAAGCGCAGCTGCCAGCCAAACCACGTCCATAGTCATCGTGTCTGTTGATCCTGGCTCAGTCTGTGGAAGTGCGTTTTAGTGAGCAGTGTCTTAGCTTTTATATAACAGCCTCGCACGCGCGCACACACACACACACACACACCCCTCTAGAGGCCAATTACAAAAGACCTAAACTTTACCCTCCACCTACTAAGTTGAAGCTGAGAAAAAATAAAATAAAATTAGATGTTTTGAATAAAAGTATTTAATAAAAGTAAATTACTTTCCAAAGGTGCGGAGTTTGTTTGTTTATGTATTTATTTATTATGACAATAAAAGCCTACTTGACTTAACTATTTATTAATGCATTTAATAAACATTGAAAAACCTTTCATTTAAGGCCAAACTGATAAATGATAATAAATGTCAAATAAAAATAAACAAAAGAATCAGAAAGAAGCTTTTCAGCTTTAGTTGCCTGATATTTAGATCTAGATTTCTGGATGACAGCTTAAAATATGGAACATTTCTCTTGGTTTGGGTGCTGGGATTTAGAGACTTTGTTGTTTAAGACTTAACAGAAACGTGTACTGTACTATCTTTGCCGAGTCAGGTAACTGGCATAATAACTCTTGTTTGATGTTACTTTAGGAATTCATGTGCATGTTTTTGGGCCTGTTAATTTTCTTACACTGTTTAAGGGTTAATAAAGCAAAGTTACCGTAAATCAGCTGAATCTTCTTGTGGCAATTTCATCTTTAATCATTTGGGACGCCTCACTGGGGGAAATATTTCCGCCTTGCAGTCAATCAATTTGTACTTAAGTTTCTTACAAGATTCAAAGTATTGTTCTCACTTGCTGCCGATCTCCTCTGATTTATTATTATAAATAAAATTATTATAAGTGAACTAGAAAGGAGATTTTCCCCAATAACTTGGATACTCTTGTACACAACATCTAGATGACCCTTTATAATTATTGAATTCTACATGCTGTTTGCTGTACCCCTGTCTAAACTGACTGAGTCTGTACCGTAATTCATTCAATCAAACATAAATGGGCGGAAGTAAATTAAAACCTGATCTTTGACGAGGGAAATGTGAAATGTGACCAAAGGTATGGAGAGTCGCACCACCAGATGTTTTGATGTTTATAATAGGAGTTGTGAGAGTGCCTGTGACACGCACAAGTAGACCCTCCTGTTTAGAGATGGTGTGGGAGTATTCATTAGAAACCTAAAAGGAAATAAAAGGAAACTGAAAACAAAATACATAGTATAAGTTACTATGTATAACAAAACAAACAGAGCTCTGCCGTCAACGGACAGGGCTCTGGAAACTAAAAAAAAAAAAAAAAAAAACTGTATTGTCTCGATATTGCCCTTAACAAGGATTTATAACAGAGATTGGTTTGTTTGTGCTTTGCCCTATTAACTTAAACTGAGTGCGCACTCTGGACTGATGCATTGAACACCTAGACACACCCTTGAACCTGATAATTAACAGCTGTGTTCGATCCGAAGGATTGTCAAACCTTACTGGACACTAAGGCCATGTCCACACGTAGCCGGGTATTTAAAAAAAAAAAAAAAATATATATATATATATATTTTCCTTTATATTTTTAAGATTTTAATTCCCACCTTTATTTCGGCAACAGTCTGGTAGATGTTAACAGCAGTGAGGATGACAGACAACGATACCAGTTCTGTAGATTTCTGTGGATGGTTCTTCACAGTGATGTCACTTCCTCTATAATCCTGAGCCTCCACAAACACTCTCCCAGGGGTCCCCACCTGCAGCAGGTTCGGGGGCCACCTAGATGTTCATGTTAATAATATACATGTATTGATAATTTTTTTGTTGTTGTTGTTGTAACACATGTAACTAAGAGAAAACGTAGAGTAAAATGTGTCATTTGGTCTGATTCCATGTTTTCCATGCGGCGTACAGCGTACGCATGCGCGCGCGCGCGCGTGTGTGTGTGTGTGTGTGTGTGTCACAGTGGGTCACACAGGGTGAGCAGGGGGTAAGAGAAAATTGCAGCCGTCATCCACACACCAGGTTCACAAACATCCAGCCTGCTGGTCCTGGCTCAGTCCAAGGAGTTACAGAGCAGTACCTCAGCTTTTATACATAATGTCTTCACACACTGCTCTCTATAGAAAAACTACCAAATATCTCTCTTACGCCAAATACTCATGGAAAGCAGAGGTTATAAGGGATTTAGTTCCGTTCTCTCAATTCATTCATTATTAATACAGCATTTTTCTTTTTCTTTGTTCTTAAATGACATTCCACTCTAAAAGTGGAAAGGCCCATTCATTTATTTGTTGATTCATTTTTATGCTTTGAATCTGAGATCAAAAGATAAACGTAAACTAATAAACCAAAATTTCAGCTTTAATTTTCATGATATTTACAAAGTCCTAAAAACCACTTTTGCATTTTATACATTTTACCTTTGTCTGAACCCACCCATATTTTAGTGCTCAAAAAATACTGGAACATGACAGGGGTAAACATTTAAACAATAAAGAGATCTACTCTTGCTTTGAGTCCTGGGATTTGTTTGTAAATTTTGCATTTGTTGTTGTACCGTCTTTGCCCAGTTAGGTAGCTGCATAATAACTCTTGTTTGATACTAATTTAGGGAGGAATGTACCAACCTCATCCTGGGTCTGAGGAATCTTCATACTTGTTTTGTTACGTGAGAGATGTAAAGGGTTAATTAAGCAACGTTACCATAAATCAGCTAAATTGCAGCCATCTTGATCACTTGGTAAAGAGTCTGTTCTTTATTGTACAGCTGTGGATAAAAGTTGTGATAATTACACAAATATTTATTTTCACAAAGTCTTCTGCTTCACTGTTTTTTTAGTTTTGTTTTATCAGATGTTACTATGGCATACTGAAGTAAAATCACAAGCATTTCATAAATGTCAAAGACCTTTCTCAAGAACTCTTTAATTTGTCCTGGCATGCTGTCAGTCAACTTCTGGGCCACATCCTGATTGATGGCTGCCCATTCTTGCATAATCAGTGCTTGGGGTTTGTCAGAATGGGATTTTCAAATGTAAAGATTTCCACATCATATTATATATATGTAGCCAGGTAGGAGTAGTACATGCAATTTTTATGTACGCCACTAGATGGCACTGCCATTTACGGGCATCCTTGGGGATACGGAGGGATAACGGTGAAGAAAAAACCAGGAAGTCAGACCGTCGGCTGCAGCACGTTATGTTTAGGTGCATCTGATTTTGTTCCATTCAGGTAAATATGCTGTAAAGTGTGCTTGTTCCACCAAAATAGTTTGTGAACAATGTGTAGGAGTGTCGTATACAGAAATACCGTGGGATGTTAGTGGCTAATAGTGTTGTTTATTGTTGAGAAATGTTTGACCTGAAATGAAAGTGTGACCTGTGTGAAGTATGCCACAAGATAACCTGTGCTTGAGTGAAAGCATCGAACAGTCAGTATTTTGAGGAAATTTCTACCTTCATTGTCGTAACGTACATGTTATACAAGCACTGTGAAATGTAAGATTGTTAACAGTGGAATGTGTCATTTCTGTTGTTAAATCAGGAAGAGCCAACACAGTTATTTTTGTATGTTTAGTGAACAGCTTTTTTTTTTTTTTTTTTTTTTTTTTTGCTGTCTGGTACTAGCACTTTTGGGTAATCCTCAATTTGAAGTTTATTTGTACTAGAAGCTGAGGCTCAGGTGCACGGCCTCTCTAATTGAAGAACATTGAATGTGTTGGGACTGTGCTTATAGGGGAGAATTCCCTGAGACTATTTTATTTTTATTGAACCCCAATTTTTATTTTCAGAAATAAAAGACATTTTTGTGTCCTGTGCTGGTTCAATTTCGCCAGGCTACATATATATATATATATAAAAAACCCTCTTCATGTGCTTCCAAACGAGTCTCTCTTTATTGTGTTTGGTGCATGAGGAAGAAGGGAGGACTCCATTTCTAGCTAGATCAACAGCAGGACAGCTCTCTCTTTCTGTTTATTTAGGTGATTTCCTCCACATTGGGCCTCAGTCGACAGGCATCTCTTCTCGTAATGTATGATGCTGAAGCTGGGAAGCATGTGTCGAGTAAAAGGATTGTTTCCAAATGAAGAGACTTGTGTCGTTTCCCCTGACTGACTAGTTTGGCGCTTCACCTGGTTTGAATAAAGGCTCATTCACATGGAGTCTCATTAGTAAAATTGTCACACTGTGTGGCAAGCGGGGCACTTGTGTGGCAACTCGGGGTACACTGAGAAAGACTTCCCTTGTTTGGGAAGCATTTTAATTCATTTCTCCAAATAAGGTACTGTATCCAAAATTTCTCTTGAACACCTATTTAGCTGTAGCCACATTATATATTGGATGGTATTATACTTAAAATAAATACATAAAAAAAAAAAATAGAATTTAGAAGAAATTTAACGTAAAAGATATACAGTGGAAGTTTGGATAAATTTCAAGAGGAATGCAGATAGAAGAGATAATAAAAATGCCAATGATGCCAGTGGGTGATGATGGATAATGATCCCTATGTGTCACTTCCACTCCCCTAAACTCCACCTGTCTCTGCACCACAGCATATTATACCTCATTATAAATAAACCATACTGAGAGTTTGTACATCATTCTTAAATGTATTGAGTAAAATGTACAAAACACTTATACTACACTTATTTGCAAAAGCAT
The DNA here is from genome assembly GCA_030347435.1 of Clarias fuscus. NCBI lineage: Eukaryota > Metazoa > Chordata > Actinopteri > Siluriformes > Clariidae > Clarias > Clarias fuscus. The sequence goes on from CM059227.1 coordinate 22,488,460, forward strand.
ATTAATTTATGCACATGCAGTTACACACACAATATACTGTACATAAATGTTCTGTATGTAAAGTTTAATTTTTTTTTTAAATAAATGTGTAATTGCATGATTGTTTAATATTATCCACAGCCCATTCTAGCCTTAATCATTTGTGTTCCAGAGGACGGAGTACAGGTAAAGCAAGTGCTGCTAGAGGTGGGAAAGTAGGCAGGGTGTGAGAACATCTACTCTGCCTACTGGATGAATAAAGTGGTGGTGGTTTCCCTACCAAAAGAATCCTTCGTAGGCACGAAGGTTAAAAATATGATTGAGAGACATCATAGTCGAGGTAACCTCTCTGTCTGCTCCAGCAACATGAGTAGTCCCTACAGACACCACCGGCAACAATAACCTTGTCCCTAACGTCTACTCTGATGCACGACCGCAAAAGGAAAAAAATACGACTACTGGCAACCGACGGAATACGAAAAACTATGGTTAGGGTAAAAGACAGGAAATCACATCAATGGTTCACTTTTTTCTCTCATGCCATGGGATTGTGGGTAATCGTCTCCCACGCTCGGTCTCAGTGTGCATCACTTGTGTAGTTAACATCTGTGTGCACATGTACTGTTTACTATAACACTGTGACTACGTGTATGTGCACATAAAACTTTTTTTTTTTTTTTTTCGTATTCAAGCATAGTGACTATTCCTTACTAATTGTACTGCAACAAGGCCTCCATGAAGAAAACAGTTAAAAACCCTGTAGCAGTGCGGGAGATCAATCTGTTTAATAACAACACGAGATCACATTTCTGCAAAAGCCCATAGGCATAGCCCACGAGTGCTTCAACCTGCGGTTATGAACTGATGGTCAGAAATACTCTTTTAGGATTTTCTGATAGAGCGCAGAATTCATTCCTTTATTAATTTTGGCAAGTCGTCCAAGTTCTGAAGCTGGAAAGCAGCCCCAGACCATCACACTATCACCACCATGTTTGCACCACTGTTGGTATGGTGTTTGTTTTATTACATGCTGTGTTAGACTTACATCAGCTATAACGGGATGAACACCTTCCAAAAATTTTTCTTTTGTCTTATTAGTCCACAGAATATTTGCCCAGAAGTCCTAAGGATGTTGTTTTTTGCAAATATGAGTTGAGGTTTTGTGTTCTTTTTGCCCGGGAGTGGCTTTTGCCTTGAACTCTCCAATGGATGTCACTTTTGTTCAGTCTCTTTCTTATTGTTGAATACTGAACACTGACATTAACTGAGGCAAGTGTGCCTACAGTTCTTGTGATGTTGTTCTTTTATGATGCTGAAGTCATTTATGAGTTGTTGTTGTGCTCTTGGAGTATTTTGGTAGGCTGGCCCCTTCAGTGAACGTTAACCACAGTTCCAAATTTTCTCCATTTGTGAATGATGGCTCTCACCTTGGTTTGCTGGAGTCCCAAAGCCTGACTTTGTAACCCTTTCCAGACTGCTACATGTCAATTACTTTGTTTATCTGTTCTTGAATTTCTTTAAACCATGTTACTTTTGTTTAGATCTTTTAGTGAGCTTCACTTTGTCAGACAGGTTCTATTTAGAGGATTTCTTGATTAGTATTCCTTTATTTTACCAGGAAGGAAATCCCATTCTCTACCAGGGAGTTGTCACACCTGTGCCACCTCAGCCCTGGGGAATAAGATCTGGTTCGCCAGATTACTGAGCTGGCGCTTTGTCTCCCCCTAGTGTACCGCCATAACTGATTTATTCGGGGCTTCAGTAAGGTGGCAGCACCACCTTTTTGTTAAAAGGGAAAACGAAACGTCTACGCAGGTTCTCATGGGATTCATATCGTTTTAACATCTCAAAAGAGCATTTACCACTGCGCCTATTTTAAGAATACCCAACCCGGAGAAGCCGTTTATAGTGGAGGCTGATGTGTCGGAGGTAGGAATAGGAGCAGTGCTGTCACAACGCTAGGGGCCACCCACAAAAACTTTACCCCTGCGCCTTCTTTTTGTGTAAATTAAAACCTGCCGAACGTAATTATGATATTGTTAACTGCAAATTGCTAGCAGTTAAAGCAGTATTAGAGGAGTGGCGGCATTGGTTGGAGGGAGCTAAACACCCGTTCACGGTATCACCGTAATCTAGAGTACATCCAACAAGTTAAGAGATTAAACCATCGTCAAGCCTGGTGGGCGCTGTTCTTTACATTTTTACATCGCGTATTGTCCCGGCTCTAAAAATAAGAAAGCGGATGTGTTATCCCGCAGTTTTCCGACACCGGATCAGAAATCTGTTCACTGTTGTGCACGTTCATGTTGAGTTTTAAACTGCAAACGTGTTTGTTCCGTTTCTCCCCCGGACCTCAACAGTATCTGCAGGGCCGGGCTACATTTATTTGGAATGACCAGCGTCAAGGTCAAGGCTGAGAGATTCTCAGCCCTCTTCCATTCAATTTGATCTTTGTTTATTTTCTTTGTGTTTGTTTTGTTAGTTGCTAGCCCACCTGCAGACACAGCCTGGGGAGTCGTCTTTTGTTGGTTTTTGTTTTGGACTCTTGTTCACGCTTGCTGCTCAAAAATAAACACTTTTGTCAAAGTTCACCCTGCATCTGCGTCTGCCTCCTTGTAAAGCGATCATGAGTCATCACGAGTCCAGGCCAAAACGACGACACATTAAGTTTCACATAAAACACTTTTGAAAAGATACATAAAACCCAAAGCACCCACATTCACTAAAACTAAACAAATATGTACATTTTTCCTTTACATAAAACTCAGTGTTCAACAGGTCTGTCAATACTAAGGCTTGTGTGTGGCAAGTAAAATTTAACTCGGCTTTCCAAAAATCACAGTTCATTCATTATTTAGCAAAGGGGAATTATTTTTCAAATAGGGTCAGGTAGGTTTGAACAGCTTTGTTCCCTTAAGAAAAGAAATCTGCATTTATGCAAATGCAAATGAAAATTGCATTTTGTGTAATATTAAAATATATATATATATTAAATTTATCCATGAGGCAAGTATACTTAATTATACTTTTCTTCAGTATAAGCCAAAGTAAATGTAAACATTTCTGTATACTTCTCAGTTATAAGGCCAAGTAACCTAATAAGTTTAATTTTGTTTAACATATTGCTGATAAGTGCATAAAAAAGTAAACTAAATGCATACTTATTTATGCTATAAAATGCCTTAGCTTAAAAACGTACACTACTACGTGCTTACTTTTGTTTTTATTATAAAAAATAATTAATTACTTTTAAATTAATAATTATTTTAAATATTTAAATTTAATTAAAATTAAATCAGTTTTGTAACAGTCCTTGCAAAAAATAACTTAGCAATTTAAAAAGCTTTTAAAAAATATTTTATTAACCGAAAGATTATTCTCTCTGGAGTATCTTTTCTGTGCTCATAATCTAGATATGGGACCTGTGTTTATCCTCTCTTTTTTTTTTTTTCTTCTAATTATTGACTTTTAGATGCTGTACATACACCACTATGGTTAACTGTAGAGAGAGAGAGAGAGAGAGAGAGAGAGAAAATGTATTTTATGACTTTCCTAGAGTGATCCTTTAAAAAGTGAGGCACCACCTAGGTTAATATTTCAGTAAAGCTGTACATAAAACAAAGATTGTCATTTTGGCAGATGGAAAATTGTTAATATTAAATGTACAATATACAAATAGTTGAACTAATATTGAAATACTTTATTCAATTATTGCCTTTTCGATAACACTAAAAAAACATTTTAAAACTTTTACATTTTAGAAGTAACGTTAGTAAAAGGTGATGGTTGTTAAGGTGAGTGAAGAGCACAAACTCACCATCACAGCAATAGGAAAGAAAAAAATAAAGTTGTACAGAAACAAGTGACATATTCTTATGTGGTGCATCCAAATTCGGTAAGCATTTGAGCCAATGAGTTGATGCCAATGTAGGTGTCTTTGTAGTCTCTGGTTTGACCTTCCTGCTTTGTTGGCCAGTATTCAATCCATGTCTGCTCACCCAAGATGTACTGCAACCTGACAAATTGAAAATGATATAAATGAGGGTCCAATCAAGCATGACTCAAAATTACAGAAACTCAATGTTTCTTCTCTTTCACTACACCAATTTTAGACCATGATGCCCTTGGTGATTAGTTGATGAGTTGACATACTTTCCGTCTATCCTTGGTAAGTCAATGCTCCGGCCCATGATGAGGTAGCTCTTGCCTTGTTTGAATCCAAAAGACTCCCTGCAGTTAGCATGACCCATGAAGCTCCTCACTTTGTCATGTACATCTTGGTCAGAACCTGTTGAATAAAACCCAAATAATGAACTAAATGCCTCATCTTAGAGATATCCTGGAACTTTCCTTGTCTTGATGTTTTGTAAAATAATGCTGAAGGCATCCAAGATACGCAAACATGTCCTTTCAACTGTTAATACTGAGTTGTGTCTACAACTTTTGCTCTGTAAATCATTGAGCTTGATGGGTTTTGCAAATTTGCAAAATAAGTACTTAATTATTTCATTTGATATTTGTTAGTTCTTTGTTTTGAAATCCCCAGTATTGTTCTAGAATGAAGAACATAAAAAAAATTAAATGCCTGATCTTAAGAGAGATTCTAGAACATTCCTTGTCTAAATCTCGTTTATGAGTGTTACCACATACTACACAATATTTAAAAAGTCAGAGTGCTATGCACTCCAGCTTCTAAGCATCTGTATTTTGCAGCCATAGCCAACTACCAAATTGCCCATTCTTAATTCTCAGTAAGCAGTGTGTGTGCTATTTAAGTTACTTCTACATTACAGTATCTCTACAGTAGCACCACAGTAATTTGCCAATGATTAATAAAACAATACAAGGCTTTACATTGTATCGATTCATAATTATGTTAAATGGGCTTAATTTATTCATGATTGAATCATTAGTATAAATAGTTCTACAAATGAAATGTAAGCCAGGAAATTTCTGTAAATTCAGAATCTACTCAGCCTACTTAGGGACTAACTATAAATTTACTCATATAAAGACTAGCATATTTCATATTAGACTTCAGATCATATAATGCACATGGAATAATATACTGGAAAACATTTAATTTCTTATTTTTATGTTTGCAGTCTTTAGGAGACACGTGTATCCAGAGCACTGTATAAAGTTGCTTTAGGGTCTCTATCAAAAATACATCCCTATTGAGAAAATGTTAATCCATGCAGATGAGCTGTGCCGAGCTTCATACATTGTGGAAATTCTAATCGTGAAAATAGAAATTCCATGGACCATGCATGACATGCAAAAGATAAAGGTAAATTATAGAAAATGAGGCAGAGAAAAATCTGCATTTTTTTCTGGCCAAAGCAATTTTTGATTTTTTCTTTTAAATACATGTTTTTTTTTATGTTTTAACAAATGTGTTAAATTAAAATCATGAAACCAGTACTGTGAATCAAACCCCAACCATGGCTGTTGTGCATTGTTATGACTTGTACATCCATCTGCAACTATGAATTTTAAAAACCAAAACTTTTAAAAACCTGGCATTTTATATATATATATATATATATATATATATAAATGCCAGGTTTTTAAAAGTTTTGGTTTTTAAAATTCATAGTTGCAGATGGATGTACAAGTGGTGTGGCTAGTTTTGTTACTTTATCACAGCTATATCCTGTCAACAGCCTTTCTTTGTGATGTTACATTGCATAATGAATTGTATACCCCAAGGATAAAACAAGCATAATCCTGGCACTGGTTTAATGCATACCTTTCGGTGTGAGTAAAGCACTGTTAAAGATATAGTACTGTAATCTACTGTCATACACCCAAATAAGACATACCTTCTTTAAGGACCTCTTCAATCTTCATTTCGTAGAAATCTGTGTTTGGGCTCTGGTCCAGATTTAGAACTTTGACTTTGTACACTACAAAATGCATGTGTTAAAACAATATTTTTATTAACTTTTCAATTGTTTTTCATATTCACTATTGTTTTTGTGTGTGTGCCTGAGGTGTTTACCGTAATCCATGCCGGCATCACAAGCTTTCTTCTCACGTTCTTTCTCATCAATTTTCTGCTTTTTCTGGATACTGCAGTTTTCTGGTATAGGGAGTACAGAACTTTTTTTTTTTTTATTTACTTGCACAAATACTGTATGACCCCCCTCACATCCAGAGCTTAACTATTTAAATTTAATCACTTAGTGGTTGTCAGAGACCCTCAGCTTGTGACCTTTGCTGACTGCATAGACCCTGAAGACTGGAATGAAATGACATGGTCTGATCTACAGAGGAATTTGTATTTAAGTCACCAGCTGTTTATGCCCTCACCATCACATCACTGGAATAGGAAGTATTACTTATCTATAAAGTCAAAATGTATGTTTTTTGGGAGGTTACGATGGAGCTGACTACCATTGAGGAGCATGCAGGTTTAAGAAATGAAGAGAACCCTGTGAAACTCTTTGACGGAGGTCTGGTAGCAGCAAACACACAAGGCAACTAACCTTTGCAAGCAGCCACCTTGTGTTGTGGCGGCAAGCCAGAAATTGTATGCGGGATATGAGAGAGTAAAATACAAGAGCCCACAATACTGTCTGAAAGGACAGTGTTGCTGCAGAGCGAGCAATGCAGAGAGCAGGGCAGGTTCCCAACTGGTCAGAAGGCATGCTCCTTTTAAAACACTGCAAAGACGCATCCAAAGGCAGTTGGTCAGGGGCAATGGTGGCAACTACACGCTATCCAGCAATATACAAGGGAGATCATTAAATATATACAGTACAGACCGAAAGTTTGGACATACCTTCTCATTCAAAGAGTTTTCTTTATTTTGTTCTTTAGCCCAAATGCGTCTCTTCTGCTTGTTGCCTGTCCTTAGCAGTGGTTTCCTAGCAGATATTCTAGCATGAAGGCCTGATTCACACAGTCTCCTCTTAACAGTTGTTCTAGAGATGTGTCTGCTGCTAGAACTCTGTGTGGCATTGACCTGCTCTCTGATCTGAGCTGCTGTTAACCTGCCATTTCTGAGGCTGGTGACTCGGATGAACTTATCCTCCACAGCAGAGGTGACTCTCGGTCTTCCTTTCCTGGGTCGGTCCGCATGTGAGCCAGTTTCTTTGTAGCACTTGATGGTTTTTGTGACTGCACTTGGGGACACTTTCAAAGTTTTCCCAATTTTTCGGACTGACTGACCTTCATTTCTTAAAGTAATGATGGCCACTCGTTTTTCTTTACTTAGCTGCTTTTTTCTTGCCATAATACAAATTCAAACTCTTTGAATGAGAAGGTGTGTCCAAACTTATGGTCTGTACTGTATATACAGTATGGGCACATGTTGCACTGCACTACCAGCTTCGCATGAAGTAGAATGGATGCAGGATCTCTATGGAATAAGATCACTGTCAAAAATAATCTACGGCCATGACAGTTTACAGATACGAGATTTTGTGAGTTTTTGAGCACCACAGGCTCTCTGCTGGAAAATGAGAAGATTCCCCGCCAAAAAGAGATGTCCTGAGCCACGTGTGGCTCTCTGAAGTAGTGCCTTTTTTGGAGGGATGGGTTCTGTCAGGGATAACACCCATTGACTACTTTGTGTTCTGTGTGGTTTTGGGACTCTTGTTTTGAAGCTGCACATTGTTCCTAATTTCCCAGTTCAATCATGTATCATAAATGTCTTTAGTTCTAATTAGAAATGTTATTTAAGTGCTAGTTTCATGTAGTGTTATTGTCTTCCTTGTGCTGTTTTTTTTTTTTTCTTTAAAAAATGTCTTATCATCTGCAATCCATGCAAACCCAAATATCCCATTGGTTATTTTGCTCTTTAGATAATAAGTGAAATTATGTGTTGGAATCAGATTTTATGGGATGTTTTCCTGATATCTTTCCCTTTTACTGATTGTATTTGTCTGCTGTGAATGTGTTTACCTTCAGCACACTGACACAGACCCTCCTGGTCACTGCACAATCTGTTTAGGGCTCCATCTTTCTTTACAGGATGGTAGAACTTCACACAGCGTTCCCCTATGAAAAATGCAAGCATTAACCTGAGTGTCGGTGTGGACTTGGTTTGATCTCTGTGTGTGTTTATGCGTGCGTGCACACCAGTTACCTGGAGAATAATACTCGTACACAGTGACACCAGCAGGTTGGAGCAAAGCTACATTGGTTATCTTGTGCACTCTAAAAACAATCCTGTCTGCTCTAGTGTGTGATACCTGATAGGAGAGCAAATCAGCTTCAACACAGCACTTTTAATGACACTTTTATAATGCAAATTTGAAAAAAAAAAAAAAATGTTAAGGTACCTTATCTAAATAAATGATGAGGGAGCCTCGTTCTGAAAGCTGCTTATCCATCTCAAACTTCTGAATGTATTTATCTCTTCCACTGGTTAGCTGAGGTTAAGAATGAATAAGTGTCAGACATCTTCCCAATTCCAAAGTGTTTATATGGTTATTGTACAGAAATTACTGTCACAAGGAGAGAACTGTATTCAAGCATCTGCCAGATTTCTGCTTACTTCTGTAAGGTCATTTTCATCCACTACAAATCCTGTCAATAAGCCAATATCCAAAACAGTCATAGTGGCATCTCTGTTTGCATCCTTAAACCTGGATTGATGAATTAAAACATGGAGGGAAAAAAAAGTTAATTAATTGTATTCATGTATATGCATTTATTTATACAATTAAAATCATCATGTGGCAACAGAGCAGTGCACAAAAGTATACAGATACAGTTCAGCATAGACACACACATTCTGCAGATTGAAATGCTTTGGTGATGAGTGAGGTGAATGGAGCATGGTCAGCCTGGTTCAAGTTGATAAAAGGCTACAGCAACTTAAACAACCACTCGGTACAACTGTGGTGATAGGAAAAGCATCTCTAAAGTAACAATCATGCCAGATATTGAGACAGATGTGCTAAAGCAGAAGACCACATTAGGCTACACTCCAGTGATGTACAGTACAGAAATCTGAGGCTGCAGTGGGCACGGGCTCCCTCTAAACCCAACAGGTGAAGACTGGAAACTGTGGCTTGATCAAACTAATCTTGATTCCTGCTTGAAGGCATGCAGAAAATCTTGAAGGCATGCATATGTTAGGGTCAAAGTTTGGCTAAAACATCATGAATTCATGGATTAGGCTGGTGAAGGTGAAATAATGGTGTGGGAAATGTTTCTTGTAAATTTTAACCATTTAACCCTAACCCTGGCCAGTTCTGAGTCCAGAAGATTACCTTTTAGATGCGCTGGAATGGGAGCTTTGAAAGTTCCCCTGAAAAATGCCAACTGCAGGAATTGTATAATACAATCACCTCAACCTGGACCAGACTCCTTGCCCTGAGGAACTGGTGTTGTTTTGAAAGCAAATGGAGGCCTTGTCCAAAATGACTACAGAGGTCTTAATAAAGTATAAAGTCATATTTCATTGCACTTGTTTTTTTATATACTTACAGAAGGTCAATGATAACCTCGTAACTTTCTTCAGCATCTGAGTTTGATACTGAGGAATAAAAAATATATATTTTTGACACCACAAATGAAAAGATAATTGCTGCATGAATTAAAAATAACTAAACTAACTAAAACTTACCCTCTCGTTCCCTTTTCATTTGAACAGATAGATCATACTTTGTGCAGTCACTCTTCTTTTCTATGGGTCTTGCATAGTAAAGTGTATACACCTATAAAGGAAAAATAATGAATAAATAAGCTGCAAATAAAAAAAAACAACAACAACAACTTTCTAGTATCTATGAATACTCACTTTGAGAACTCCAGCACCAGAACCCTTAGCAGTAACATTAAACTCTTGCTTGAGCTGAACCTGTAAACAGCGAGACACAGAAATCAATTATTTGGTCTTCATAATTATGATCAGAACTGCACAACGTAGAACTTGTTTAATGCTGGAAAAAATACGGCTATTGTTACTGTAGTTCTTGTTGTTGTTCTTGTCCTTGATTTTTTTCCTAATTTAGCCATAGCTAGTTCCCACACCGCATAACCCAGCTAACAAAAAGATCACTTGCTTCTTCTGAAACACATGACACCAGTTGACCATGTCTTTTCAAACTACTGATCCATTATGAAGCAGTGGAACACACTTTTGGCTTATATACATTCTGTCTTTACTGCACTATGGTCACATCCTTCATTCTTTTCATCCTTCTTTTTATTAATATTGCTGGTTGTATAATTTCTGGTTCATTCTCTTTATTACTATTTCAGCTTGCAGGTGCACCATATGTACAGTTGACATGTGTTTATTTATGAGAGTTGAAGGTAAAAAGCTTCACTTATAATACCCATAACTTTTTATAGGATGTATCAGAAGTTTACACAAAGGTCTTTGACTGTACTACGTTTAGGCATAATGAGGCAGGGTGCATCTGAACTGTCATTTGATGTATGCGATTAACATTTGTCCTCAATGGAAACCCAAAAAGCGCTGAATGATTTACAGTACGGTTACAGTATTGCCTGCGTGATTCAAGGCAGTTCAAGATATTATGGTTTCATACGTATTATGTAACCTATGATCTTATTAGCTTCTAATGTATGTTTTTAATATATCAAACTGTCTTTTGTATAGCTGCTTAAAGAAGCAAAAGTAAAATAAAATACAGTTCATGTTGATTTTTTTTTTTTTCCGTCTGTAAATAACCTTGTCTGTGCGTGTTAGATGTGCATTGCTCTTGCTGAACTTCCATGCGATGGGGCGACTTCGTCCACTGACACTCAATTCCACATCCAAGTCAACATTCTGACGATCTCTTACTTGCTTATAGTACTCAGCCACTGCTTGGAACACCATGATGGTTGACTAGTTGACATGTAAAAGGCAGAAGGGATTTAGTACAAACTCAGACTTAGATATCATCCTCTCAACTCGTCATGAATTCAAACAACTTTATTTTAAATCATAAAGGACTAAAGGATATTGGTCAAATACACTGAACAGCAATAGCATTAAAACTTTATAACATTATATTCAATATTGTGTAGGTTCCCTTAGCACCAGCAAAAACAGCTCTAACCCCTCGAGGCATGACAAAGTGTCTGAATGTGTGCTGTTGTATCTGGAAAAAGGACGTTAGCAGCAGATTATGTCTGTGCTGTAAGAGGGAGCCTCCATACTGTAGATCAGACTTGTTTGTCAGCATATTACATGCATGCTAAATAGGACTTAGATCAGGGGTCCATTCTTCGTACGTCGCTTGAAACATCCGAGATGAATTGACAGATCTAAGATGCTAATTACGATGCGGCTAATTCGGTTCTTCGAGCACACCTGTTGTTGATGATTAGTATAACTGGATTGAGTTGTCTAGGATTATTGCGCGTTCGTGCGTCTGTTTAAAAGGCGATATGCATCGACAGTAGAAACACTGATTAAAGTTAGCTGAACAAATTTGATCATTTAAATAATCATAAGTACTTAAGTAACAGTAACAGTGTCACCTCAAAGTTCCAGCAATTTAAATCAAAGAGCTAGGGTGGCTCAGTGGTAGGTGCTGCGCCTTCCGCACGAAAGACCCGGGTTCGATTCCCGCGCTGGATTTAATTTACTTTATTTGCAACAAATTCAAATATTGATAGTTCTGTTTACTTAAAATTACTTAAAAAAAATTATGTAACTGATGACCTCAAATATTTTGAGTTTTGCCAACTTAATCGGGTTTACAGTGTAAAAGTGAAGTAGAAGAACAAGCATAGTAAGAAATATATTGTCATGCTGTGCTAAAGGATGCTGTCTATCACACAATACACGAGGAATTTGAAAAAGTCTGCCTATAATCCTCACACCTTCAGTAACCGGTTGCTTTCTCATAAACGGACAAGACATGACTGTACACACATGTATACATATACTGTATGTATGTTTAAATACATCCATCCATATATTCATGCAAGATACTTTTCTTTTCCCCGTGGAGTCAGTCCGCGTCAGTCATGCTCTTTAACCAATCAGATGTGATCTCGCCATTTCAGCCAATCATAACCTGCCAGGAGCGCAGCCTAAATCCTGTTTACATGAAATAAACCTGCTCCCGAGCAGGTTTAAGCTTACGGACATGTTGCTATGACAGCAAGTGCTTCGAAGAATGAAACAATCCAAGATCAGGACAAATCCACAACAATCAAATCCAGCTAACTGAGTTAGCGACGTACGAAGAACGGACCCCTGGAGGCTAAATATGGAGGCAAGGGCCCATATTTACTGGGTATCTCAGAATCACTCCAAGCAATTGGCTGATCAGTGTAAATTTTTCATAATAGTAAATTATAGAATTTGATACTTTACAGAAGTAAAAAGTGAGATTAAATCTTTTTTTTTTTACTTTCATCCACATCAGAACTGATTTTCATGATCCACCAAAAATTTTTTAAAATAAATTCATAAATAATAAATTATTATTAAAAAAACCTTTGTAAACCAACCTGCGTAGTGCCACTACCTCCATATGGACTACTCTGCCTATTAAGCCAGTGAACTGCTTTTCCTGCCGCATCAAAATCCTTTACTTTTACCAGAGCCAGTAAGGCATATGCAGTTGCCTCAAGAGTGAAGTGATGCCCTCCAGCAACTTGCCAATAAGCTCCATCTGGGCAGAAAACACAGAATTAAATTGTTGAAGATTTATGCACACATAATTTTTTTACACTGTTTATTATTTTGTTTTAATATATACATTCCGAATATAGGATCCTGACCTCCAGAGGAAGCTTGCAGCAGACGGGATTTGTCCATTTTGCCAGCATTGGCCAATGCATAGGAAGACATAGCTATGGCATATGGATTTGTCAGTGTGGGGAGTCTTCGCTCCAAATATTCAGTGGCCTTTCTGGAAGCTTCTGGAAGACTCTAAATGGAGACAGCGAAAAAAAAAAGCAGAATTAGGCAAAAGCTGTTTCCCAGAAATAGACAAGATCTGTTTATTTTGTGAGACGTACTCCGACTAATTTGGCACAGAGGTGATTTCCTTCTTGCAGGGCAATCAGGACAAATGCTGTCAGAGATGCATCAGCATCCTTGCCTCGTACATCACCCTGGAAATGCAGAGAAAAGTCTTTACACCAGATATTACAGAAACATTTTATTTAGGGATTCAATTTTTTTTTTTTTTTTTTTTTGGTATCTGTCATTTTCAGGTAAAAAATATTAAAAAATCTCATTTCAACTTACGACCATCTCTGCATGAATCACTGGAGCATTTTCTTTAAATGTGCCATCAGGCATCTGTGCATTTAGAATCAGCCACTTCACAGCACTGCAGAGAACATTTTCATCTACACTAATGATGTCACTGGCCAGAGCAAAGACTTTGGCAACGTAAGCTGTCAACCTTTAGGTAAAGAGTAAGCAAGCAGTCAAAAGACGTGACCTACTGTAGCAGTGAATGTTGTGTAAGAATTAATAAATTGATCAAAATTTATATTGTCTGTTTTACCAGGTGCTGCCGGGTCTGTGTACCCATGCAGCATAGGAACCATCATCTTTACGGTACGTAAGCTCTCGTGCATATCCTAAAGGAGAAAGAGTCTTACAATTATGAAAAGTTGAATCTTCCACATTTTGTAAGTATAAAATATTATTAATTTTCTGTATAATGTTTGGAAAGAATCTTTTCACCTGTTTGAATGTGTTGGACAGCCTCGCTACGTCGTTGCAGGCCAACTGCTTCCCATTGCTTGGTGGTATCTAAGTAGCGTGTCGCAGTCAAGGGCAGCGTCATGTAGATCATGTTCTGCTCTCCACAGCCAGTGGGCTGTACGATCAGTCGACCCATGAAGTCTCCACTGATGGCCTGCTCGATGGTCTGACTCACTTCCTGACCTGAAGTTTAATGCATGAAGAGAAAGCTGGTTGTTAGTATGAACGAGGGTTTAATCTCTGTTGGGGATAAATACAGACATTGTGTGTGTGAAAAAAAAAAAAGTATGTGAAACTTTTGTAATTTTATGGTTTTCTGCATTAATTTGTCATAAAATGTGATCTGGGTCTGTATTTACTAAGCGTCTCAGAGTAGGAAATTGCTCCTAAGTGGCCAAAAATTCTCAGAATGATGCTGGTCGAGCTGGTTAGGAACAGTGAAGAAATAGTGTTCAGGCAGAGACATGCACAGAGGAGAGACGTTTTAGTAACACTGAGTGACACAAAGCTCATAAAAGACACATTTGGACAAAAACTGAATAGTGTTTTTTTTTTGTTTTTTTTTAAATCACGTGCAGTATGCAACTGGTCCAATAATGAATTGTAGTATGCTGTCTCTGCAGGTGACTGAATCCACATGGGTTTTAGTAACAGTGAATCATCCATGGCCCACTCATCAAAATACAGTGATTCTATTTACAGTATAGACTCACTTTATTTATCCATTTTATATACTTATATTAAATTATTTTCATGTAAATGACTGTTTTTTTGAGATTCTCTGTTATAAGCAGCAGTTCATCACTTCATTAACGTGGCATGTTCCCATGTTTCACACTCCACAGGGGTACGTGAGGCAAACTGACAGGTGGCACTTTAAAAAAAATATATTTTTCGAGGCAGAATTTTCCTTTAATTATTTCTTTTCATTTTATTCCTTCCTCCGCATTTCACTTTTCTGCAATTTAAAACTCATAAAACTGTCATAAACAGTTTTGTCACAAAATTTCCTTTGCGCAGTGCTACTCCTCACTGAAAGTAAGAGTAGAAGCTTCATAATAAACTTTTTTGTCCTTCTCGCTAGGAGCTAGGAATATTTTCAGTTCTGAATTAACTTTGAGTGCAATTCCTAGGAGTGATTCAGAGACACATGTATATATATATATATAAATAAATAAATAAAACAGCATTCATCCCTCTTTATAACAGTATTTGTGATTGGAATGATAATCACAAAAGCATTTTGCATCACAGAATCTGTATTGGTTTGTTAAGTTATGTTTCTTCTTCTTTTCATATTCTTTCTTACCAGACACAGAGATGTATGTGCTTGCAGGACTGTTTGGAACCTGCCCATTTGGTATATCACTCTTCAAATGTACAACTTGAACGCCACCTTTTAACAGAAACAGAAACTTATTAATACACCCGAAAATGTGCAGGCATAATAAAAAGAGGAGAAATAAAATGTTTTCTGTTAATTAGGCATAAAACACTTCAAATCTCACCAGGTGAGCGAGAGGGATTTAGTTCCAGATTTTGTTCTGGGAGTTCAGTTAGCACACCTTCAGACTGAGTAAACAAAAAAAAGAGAATGTTTCGCCTTGCATCAATGCAGATTTAATTATTACTTAGAATCAATCCTTTAAAATGCAGCCTGCTTTTATTTTTTAAAGGTTTTAAAGGTTTCTGGAAAGCTGACTGATATATAATCTGCTGATACTCACCACCACCTTCAGGGTCCTCCTCACTCCATCATGAAATGTTGAACTCGCAGCCTGCACCTCAATCTGGTGGTTCCCAAATTCCATGGGAATAATCACATATGGGATGGCTCTGGTGGACTTGGCGTCAATGTTAACTATGGTACGGTATTTCTTCTTTTTGCTGGCTGCACTGCAAACATGCTCTGTCTCAAAAAATTCCACACGCACCTGATGGGGACAGAAAGTCAGACAGATGCCTTCAGTGTCAAAAAGTAGGAATTATGTTAACTTGTTAGAAAGCAAGTGTTAGTTATACAGTGGACTATGTGACAAAACTAATTTAATTCATACCGCTTCTGTAACTGTTCTATTTTGGTCAGTGTGGGGCAGAAATAGACTCAAGGTTTGAAGGTCAATCTATCATAGTAGATTAAAGACATACAATGTACCCTTGGGGAAATTTATTATATCTAGTCAACTGCCTTGACATATTGTTGGTGGTGGGTAACCAGTGAGCTGGCACAAACCCAAATTGGATAATATGCACGAAACTCCAAACAGACAATAACTCTAGCTCGGAATTTAATTTTAAATCTCAGAGCTCTCAGTCACCAAAAAAACTACATGCTACACCAGTCTGCTCTCATTAACAAACCCATATTTTTGTAATATGGATATTTCTTCAGGCTTCCTGAAGAACTCATTTGGCTCTCATTATTGGCAAGTTTTAGCTCTCATTTTCAGTATGGTCCATGTACTTGGCTAGGGGATTTTTTTTTTTTCCAGAGTAATGTTTTTTTTTTTTTGCTAAGCCACACACAGTGACCAAACAAACAATGAGGCCAGTGAGGTTGCAGTAAGGTTGCTGCTGAGATGCTTGTATGTTAAGGCACTTTGCAGCCTGTTAAAGTAAAAAAAAAAAAAAAAAAAAAAAAAAAAATATATATATATATATATATATATATATATATACAAATTGCCATTAACTTGATATGATATTATAATTCTTCAAAGTGCAATATATAGACAGATAGAACTACTACTACTACTACTACTACTAATAATAATAATAATAATAATAATAAGTACCCTTTGTTGTCTATTGGAGAAGTTATGCAGAATAGCTTTGATTTCTAGTTGTTCATTGCGTACTGCTGAGTAAGGTAACTTGAGATCCACAAAGAAGTCTTTGGCCACTGTTATTTCATAGGGATCAGCCACACAGATGCCTACCGAGAAGGATAAATGCCTTAATATTTGACTTTTTGTTCCTCTGTGTAAGCTTTTTAGATATCATTCATGTTAACATCATTAGATATTACATTTTAGATAGGTAAAAAAGCATGACACTGACCATGAGTCTTGGACAGACTGACGGCTAGGATCTGCCAGGTAGTAATCGAGTCTTTCAGATATGTTTTGTCCAAGGTGTGGGTTGTTGATTCACTACAACAAAAGGCAAGATGTAGATCAGATCAGTACTAACATTAACCTCTAGAATGTCACACTGATGGTGTGAAAATAATATATCTATCTATCTATATATATATATATATATATATATATATATATATATATATATATATATATATATATATATAATTTTTTTTTATTTTTATTTTTTATTATTATTTTTTTTTTATTATTATTTATTTATTTTTAAGTTGCAATTTATTGCATTTACCATGGTAGGTTTCCTTTGCAGGCTGGCAGGTTTATGTCCTCCCACAGCCAGCTTTCAGGGAACTGTGTCCGGGTGACAATTTCATCAGAGCTTATATAGTCATCATCATCATCATCACCTGGACAAATTTACATTTGTAAATCATGCACTGGATAAGTGACAGTGACATTCATTTATTAAAAACTAAAGTATATCAGCTTGATCAAAGTGAGCACTTACTGCGAGCCAGATGCAACAATTCTTTCTGCTCGTCCTTGCGATTTTGGATCTCATTACAACAGTAGAGGAAGGCCTTGACACACTCTTCACCATCCAAAATATATGAGGCTCTCCGTTCACATGTGTAGCCCAATCTGTTCTGTTTCAGTCCATCCGCACAGCATTGCTTCTGGTCACCGGAATATTTACCAACTATAGAAAAATTTTGAAATGAACATCAGAACTAAAGTGTCCCATGATGGAGCAATCACTTTTAAAACATTTACATTTTTACAAAAGATTTTCTTACATAGCTTTTCTGTGATCTGGGATAGAGTCTCAGCTCTTCGTTTCCGCTTCGGTGGAGCAGGACACTCAGGAGCTATTAAAAATGGAAATCCTATAACTAAACCAGTAGTTTTATTCTGCCTAATTATGCAAGTAAATGCTTTATTTCATCACTGACTACTGATCAAAGTGTTTGATTCTTTTGCTTAAAAAAATATATATATATGTATATATATATATATATATATACCCGTTCTCTCAGTGGTGCCTCCTGCTTTATCAGACTGAAACAGTAGACCTGCATCATAGAAAACACCCATGCCATCTTTACCACTGCCAGCTGTACAGCCAGTGTCGTGCTTCTCAATAACGTCCCAGATCTGATGGTGGAACAAAAAAAAAGAATTTTAGTGTAAATATGTAGTCTATTTTCTTTTGCATAATTAGAATCTGGAGACATTGTTTTGTACATTGTTATGCCTTTATCTATGTCTTTAGAAAATCAAAGACATAGATAAAATGTTCATAAAATAAAAAATAAATAAAACTCACCTTGGTCTGTGTAAGTCTGTTCTTGTTGAGGACAAAGACAGCCTTATCCACAGCTACCAGACCAACTTTGGCTTTTGGATCTCCAGTAACTATGAGATGAAACTCATCACCAGGCTCAAATATTTTTTTCACATTTAAACTTTCCTTTACATCCAGTTTTAGCTACATTAAAAATGATGAAAAGGGGGTGGGTGGGTGGGGGGGGGGGGAGGGGGGGGAGGGGAGGAGAAACAATATATCAGGAGTGGACATAAATGTGTTAGCTGGACAATGTGAAGGCTCCAGCATGCTTTTTGGTTTGATGTTTAAATTGCCTGGTAGCTGACTAGACAAGAACATGATAGCTAACAATATAATACAATGCCTGGCAAAAAATATTTTTTTAATGAATTGTTTTTAATAATTATAAAAAAGGAATCATCATCATCATCATCACCATCATTATCTAAAAATGCTAAAAGGGCTTTCATGACTTTTATAATGCCCTGAGTTACTTGAGGCGTTAATTTCAATAAAAAAAAAATGCATCAGCTTGGTTTCAATGCTCTTAAATAGCAGTTTGCAAGATGAAGCTTTCTCATGAATCACTGACTGATTGGTTGATTTTCACTATATATAAATTCCTACTTTAAACAAATCACATGTGTACTACAGTACTTGGATATCACGACCTAACTTGTTTAAAAATGTAAAATTTTATTAAAAAATGAATTGCTCGTCTTTCAAACCGCTCTCAGATGCTTGCAGTTACTCTCTATCCAAGGTTCCACTGTATCTGTACGTAGTGATACATTTTAGGTATTCCAAATGGGAGCAGCCAAAAGAAAAACAATGACAGACTTTTGCCATTATTTTTTTGTTTTAAAAACTAAAATTTCAAGATGAATCCATCAATTTTCCACAACACTAAGATATTTCTTTAAGTAGTTACATTAATTGAGAACATTGAAAATGTTTCATAAGGACAATATGTTCAGCTATTAAACAAAATTAGTTGTGTGTCATGCAATTTGTATAGATTCTGCTAAGTACAAACCTTTGTTAAAGTCCTCTTAGTTTAGTGACTTTATTATTTATTTATTTATTTATTATTTTGCTTACCGTTCCCATGCATGTGTCCTTCACGTCAACCCAGACTGAGTCTGAAACAACCTCAGAGGATCCTATGTGGTAATACGCCACCACTCGAAATGAGGGAACCAGTTCCTTGGTTACGGGCAGAGACAAAGTCACCAGAGACTGCCCTTGTCTTTTAAACCTCTGTCCTTTCACAATCTGTCCTTTACTAAGGATCTGATACAAAGAGAGGCCCAGAGCTTTATTAATAAATGTCCAATTAATTTCTTTACTTACTAAAGTAAGGCTATTTAGGGTTATGTACAGTATATGCTTCACATTATTATTGTTAATGTAATACACATGCCAATAGGAGTATCTCAAAATATCACCACAATATTTAAACCAATCTGTATGTAAGACACCCACCAGATAAGTGAAATCTTGATTTTGGGCACTACTTTTGAAGTTTAGATTGATGTTCATCTGATCACCGATTGCCAGTTCTGCAGCATCTACGCTTATATGTAAGTAATTGGTGGAGCCTCCTTTGGTGGTGTAGGCCTGGGCTGTCATCTGGTTCACAGCTTGTCTTTCATCTAATATGCCTGGAGCTGTGGTTTTTGCCTGTTTACAAAACAACCATTTTAATTTTGTTTTAAATTTTTGGTGTCATTCAATGCTTTTGAAAAATCAACCACGGAAAGAAAAACAGACAAGTTTCACTATAGTAAGGTAAACCTCAGTTTTGCCATGATATAAGAAAACTGTATGAGTTTTAGCATTGTATTCATAAAGTTTAAAATTTAAGTTGATAACAAACATTGAATAGGTTATTAAACCTTCTTTTATATGACTTACATTGATTTGTAGTGATTTGAGTCCTTCCTGAGTGTTTACTATGACCTTGGCCATGCCGTTACTCTTGGTTCGACCGTTCACATTACCAGGTGTGACCACCACATCCACATTTTCAGCAGGAGACTGGTCCGGATTGGTTACATAAACCTTTACAAATCAAGATCACACATACAGGGTATAATGAAATTGTTCTCGATGAGATTACAATATAAATCCTTTAATCTGTATATCAAGTAAAAGTAAAAAAAAATGATCATGGACATTTAATAAATTTAATATGAGCAGCACACCAATGGTAATTATTTTTACTGGTTTTCATTTAATGTTTCAGCAAATTATTAAGTTTTTTTTTTTTTTTTTTCAGCGGGCAATAGCATGACATCCATTTCTAACAGAACATGATTAAATTGCTTTGGATAAAAGTTATACCTTACGTATAAAAAAAAAAGTTGCACTCTTTAACATTTCATTGGACTGGTCTTAGCTTTTGCTTTAGTTTGTGCATTTGATCATGACATCATTTCAGAAACCTTATGCAACATCATATTTCCATCCAGTGTTGCCATAGTTTTTGAACCAGATACTGCATTTATGACAGGAGAGTTAAACAACCCTGTAAAGTCTTATCCAGCATATCCAAATGACTTTTAATGGTGGGCAGTTTGCATAAGAATAACAAAATATATCATGGTCATACTGTAGGACCCCTATTTCACAATTTAAGACATCAGTAAAAACAGAGATAGATGTGATAACCATGTCATTTAGTAGACATTGCCACACAAACATGCTGAGCCTACAACTAGCAATTGAAGCAACTCCATATCATAACACTGCCTCCAGAGGCTTGTGCAGTGGCCACTATACATGAGCATCATTATGCACTTCTCTTCTGACCCAGACTTACTCGGTATTATACATGGAGTGTATTATATACGTTGTGTGAAAAGACAATATACTGTACCGTGACATCAAAAGACATTCCAGGGTGGAAGAATTTGGGGGTTCTCTTGAACTCAATGGTGTAGGGTGATTTCACAATTTGAATGGCCCCTTTCTCTGCTTCAACCATTTCACTACCTGAAACAGTGTAAATGACACATGGCAGCTTGAGGGATTGTAGATTAAGCACACCCTCCATGCACATGTTACCTGTGACTCACATGTTACCTGTTTCAGTTAAAACGCTGACAGAAATGTACAAAGAGCTTCCAATCAGATCATCAATTTGGGGGAAAGAGTGTTGGATCATCTGTTTAGTCAGCTTCGCATGTCCTTCTCCGTTTGTGATCTATATGCAAAATAAATTACTACACATGAGCAAAAGTAGTAGCTATTTACAGTTGTTTTTGATATTTTGTTAAAATAATCTTGAATATGCAAACATGTTCATCAAAAATAAAATCCTGTGAAATTGTACTAGGAGGTGTTAATTAATTTTGTTTGTCTGTATCATATATAACACTTAAAGGAGAAAAGTGTGTATCAGAGGTTGTGGTCTAATTTATGCATTTATTTTGTTTAAAATAGAACAAAAGTGGAAGTAGAAGTAAATGCAATAGAAAATGTTATGGCCAAAATACAAATTCTGGCTAACTGGGATAAAACATAAGCCCACTGATATCTCAAGGTACGTCTAATTGTGAACTACAATGATGTAGCTGCTGCGGAGTGCACGTAACCTGCTGACATCTGATTTTTTTATTATTATTATTTCTTTCGAACTATTATGTGTTTATAGACCAATCTTGACAATTTATTCATTCATTCATTCATTTATATGTATGAGATTTTATGAGATTCCTGGATATGGCACTTCTTTACTTTCTCAGCCTACCATGCCAGAAAGGTTCATTTGCTGTCTTGTGACCCTGATTTGATTTAGGGGTGTTTTGGTTATTCTTAAATAATCTTGTATTTAAGCCCTGTGCTTTAAGTTAAGTTTTTTTTTTTTTCATGGCAGTTGAAAACAATGTGGTTTGAAATGTATTCCTGTAATGCTATATTTACACATGTTAGCTTTAGCAACAGCCTTTGGCATGTAGCCTATAGCCCAAGCCTAGTCTTGTATTTTTCTGGTTTGGCTTATTTATAAGAAAACATTACCATATTAAATATGGGTGCTATGAGCGATCAGCCACATAACAAAAACAAATGACAATTACTTAATTTTTTTTTTTTTGATTGGTTGTCTCCCAACTGGCCCATCACATAAAACTGATGCTATTGTGATGATGTAAAGTAAATTAGTCGACAGCCACATCAACACCAGTCAGGGAATATTACCAAGTCTTTTTAAAAGATTTCAATTTGGAAGTATAATTTTTCTTCTTTCCTTCTTTTTCCACATCAAAATCATGTGCAAGAACATCTGCAGAACAAGCCTTATTCAACCCTTTAAAACATTGAACTGTGAATAATTTGAGTAGCACAGGTTCATCTTATGGTTCCTATGAATGCGGCTGTCAATGAGCGACTATTCTAGATGATAAGAGGAACAGATTTTGCCTCTTAGAAATACAAAAATTTTGAGAATTATAAAGAAATGCCTACCCTTGCTGCTTACTGATAAGTAGCCATGATTGTCTCTCAAATACACACTGACTAATGTTCAGTGTGGAGTTTGAACGCAGCCTTGTTCCATGTGGTGCACATTATAATGAGTGATTATAGCAGGACAGTTACATTTTTGATAAGCATTTTGGCTTGTGTGAGAGCTCCTTGATGCTACTTAATGAAAGCAAGTTCTTGCTTTTTAGTTGAGCATAGGCTATTTAGTTTCTCATCTACCTGAAATAATTAAAGAATGTAATATGTTGCATGTGTTGCCTTTTTTACATTTATGATACTTTCTCAGATCATAAATTGTATTTTTGCACTGATACTATATTTAGAATATTTAAATAAACAAACAAACAAATAAATACATACATACATACATACATACATACATACATACATACATACATACATACATAAAACATATTAAATAGCAGATCCTAATAAGCCACACACACTTGTGATCAGCATCGATATACTGTAGGCTAATTCTGATTTCTGTGATCAGGGATTCATCATGGTGAATGGCCACAAAAACCCTGATCAGAGCATTCTTAATATTAAAGAAAGATCTGCATATGAATGATGCCTTGCCTCAATACATGACAAAAAACATATTGGTAAAGTTCACATTCAATAAAATAAATAAATAAATAATAATAATAATAATAATAATAATAATAATAATAATACTTGGTTGGATTTATAATATAAATGAATGAATGAATGAATTAATTAATTAATTAATTAATTAATTGATTAATCAATCAATCAATCAATCAATCAATAAAAGATATAACTAAATAAATGAATCCAAGTTTTGGCCATGTGAATCCTAGCATTTAAATAATACACATAAATAAATTAAATTACTGTTATTTCCTCACTGATATTCCAATGTGAATCATCAATAGTCAGCAAAACTTACTGGTTCTCTTTTCAAAGA